>CM077166.1:154040136-154127049 GCA_039583875.1 Platanthera guangdongensis
AGCAGAACCAACAACACTTTACCAGACCGCACAACACAATGCAAACTCGACTCCAGCCGGCCAAAAATATGGCGAGCTCCACCTCCAGCAGGGGCGACCTGCTCCTCCTATCTGTCAGAAGGTGGCAGACTCAGCCTCTGTCCTCCAAAGGGAGGTGGCCGCTCCGCTCATCAGCTGGCGAACATGCTTTATCCAACAACATGCGTGACCTGCTCTCTTCAGCCCGCCAGGTCTCCAAGCCCTTGTCGCCCAGCAGGGGGGTCAAGCCTCCTGCAGTAGAGGTGGACTCCACCTATCCGCCACAGGCTCAGCGGACTCACTATGCAGTCCGCCACTAAGCTTTCCAGTCATGGAACCCGCTTCTTCCCAGCAGTGGACGGACTCCTCCACAGCTCGCATAGCTTGGCGCAGGCTCACTTAGTACAGCAGAGGAAGACTCGTCCCAGTCCACCAACAGTAGATCAGCTCAAGTAGACAAGTTCCTATCTGCATAACATGGCGCAGACTCGGCGGACTCCTCGTTCTACTTGCACAACTCACCGACTCGCCAGGGGTAACGTTACAAGATCGTTACCTCTCGGACTATAAATAGACCCCCATACCTCTCATTTGGGGGAGGAGAGTCGACACGACAGGGTCAAGTAATCAAAACCTGCGGACACAACTTCCCAGTCCGCGTGAGCTCAACTGTCTTCTCGCCATGATCGCGCAGTCCGCTCATCTTAGTCTAGCGAGCTGCAGGATCAGCTGTCCGTGCGGTCTGCCAACCTCTCTGATCAGTTTGTGTGGCCTCTGGTAATGTATTTCTTCTAGCCACCAGCTTTACCTTGTACCATTTATTTTATTACATAAAGATCTTTCCTTAAGTTGTAACAGTGAATTATAATCAAAGGAAAGCTCGTCGTAATAGTGGCATTTAAGCCGCAGCGGGCGCAGTGTGTTTTTGTCGCTGCAAGCGGCCCCCTCTTCTTCTCAACTCCTCTCCTCTCTCAACATCAATCATCAAAGCCTAACCGTCAAAGTAACCATCTGCTTGACAGTCCCTCATCAACCTCCCATTATCCCTGCAACCCTTAATCAAGCGAGCTCCACTCTCGATTATTCAGAAGCATTCTATGCATCCTCATCAACCTTTTCACCTCATCCTAGTGAGACCGAACACACGTTATCTGCTGGTGCCCGCAGCCCTCCATTTTCATGCATCAACAGTTAACACGCGACCTTCAGATCTCGAACAGACTGTGAAAATCAGTGGTTACTCATATCAGATCATCAACCAGCCGAGAACCTTGCTCCTTCAAGTCCTAATGAAGATCCTCTCTGGGAAGCCTTGGAGCAATCGCGACGGGAAACCGCCCAACAGTTCTAGGCAGTCAATCGTGCTCTAGCAGCTATCACGCTGCGATTAGAGGTGCAATCTACAGCAACACCAGTTCTTCCAGTTAATCCAACACCAACATTGGAGAATCTGCAAACGTATGTTCTATCTTATATACCGGTCTATCCTCTTGTTTACACACACACCTTTCCGCAAGGGCCTACAACCCCTTTCCAGTATCAAAATGATGAGTTTGCTGCTCGTCAAAACCTCTTCTGGGAAGCCGCCCGAGGAAGTCCTGCAAGATTTCTAAACATTCAAGGAAGTCATCCTTACTTTTTAGTTGCTTCCTTTGCTCCTCCCGCAGCAGCTTTTCCCTTCTATCCTCCTGCTCCTTTTATCGCTACAGCTTATGCTCCCTTCTTTCCTTATGTTGTAGGAGATTAGGAAGAGTCATCACCATTTTCAGAGAATGTTTGGCATGAACCAACTCCAGCTAAATTCAGAGAGCCGCGATTGCCAATCTACATAGGGGAGACTGATCCATTGAAGAACCTTCAAGCTTTTGAATCAGTCGTAGCTCTCAAGACCCTTTCAGATGCTACCAAATGCAAACTCTTTGTAAGAACCTTTGATGGACAAGTGAGAGATTGGTTCTATGGACTGCGTCCTCAGTCCATCACTTCCTTTGTTGATTTGCGAAGAGAGTTTCTGCTCAGTTTTTCTACTTCAACAAAGAGAAAGGGCGGACCAGAAGCCCTCTTTGATATCAGGCAACGAGAGAACGAGACTTGGTCTCATTTTTTGGATCGATTCCAGAAAGAGATTTTGGACATTGAGATCGTCGATCATGAAATGCATCGGGTGGCTCTGATACATGGTCTGCGTGAAGGACTACTTAGGTTTGAGGCTAATGTCCGAGCACCAAGGACATGTCAAGAGTTGATTGTCTTAGCCAACTCATACATTCGAGATGAGAAGAGCAATCCCAACTTCATCTCCAGGCTTGTAATAGAGAAAGACCCTCCATATTCTCACGAGCAACCTCCAAAGTCTCCCCCAAAGAGTTTTCAACCACGATTAAGGAGGGGAAGGAATTTCCGAGGTCATCAACATCTCTTCCCAAGTCAAGATCACTTCCAAAATCAAAAATTACCATTGTTGACCCCCACCCCATATCTGGCACCAGCTCCGCAAGTAGCTTCAGTTTATCAGCAACCGGATGATGACTTGTCAGAATCTGAACTAGACCAAATTGTGCAGTAAGTTGCGCAAGTTATGAAAGGAAAGACAAGTTATAAAAGGACTTACCAACCCCCTAATCAAAGATCCTTGGATCCCTACTGCGAATTCCATAAAGAGCAAGGGCACCCAACTGAATATTGTCGATCATTTCGTCAACTGGTGCAGAAGATGCTGAGGCGGGGTAAGATACGTGACTTATTCTCGAAGGATGACCACTCTGACCATTCTACTTTAAAAGGCAAATAAGTAGAAGATATTCCTTGCAACTCAAAGGGACTAAGCCAAATCAACAATTACCCTAACCTCAGTATTAATGAGACCATTGATGCCGATGATGAGGGTCCCCTTAGAAGACTATTCTAAATTGAAAAGGACAATGCAAAGTCCTCGAAGCTCCTCGCGATACTTGCCAGTTGTTTATACTTTACATTCTTCAAACATTTTCTCTTTAAAACACTTCTAAGTGTTCTTTCATTTATTTCAATAAAGTTTACGTCAAACATCCCGTACTGACACATTTCCCTCTTTGGAGTGCTTCCTTCTCTATTTTCTCTTTACCAAAGAGATCACTCAACCACCGAGACATTGCTGAGTCATGTTGTTCCCTCCAAAGATTGACCTCGGGTGTAAGACTACGATGACCACATATAGTGGGGAGTGTTCGCGTATGTTCAGTGGGTGTCGTTCAATCTATGCCAGTGAACTTCAGGGCTTCGGATCCTGGCCGGTATTAACACAAAGTGTGTATCAAGGGAGGTCCCATGTGTTAGCTCTATTGTGCTTCGTTAGGGATACATTACAGTTATGATGATCTTTGCTCGACAAGAAATGACGATCAAGTGTAGCCATGTCTCTTCGATCATCTCATGACTGTAATAGTCAATACTCTATGGTACTCTCAATCTGTGCTTTCGCGGGGCCACAACTCCGCTGATCTTTCTAAAGGCGAGCAATGCTATATATCACTTGGCGCACCTGGCCTAACTGATCAGCGATGTTTGTAACCCGAGGCATGAGAGTTGTGTATCTGTCATTCCTTCTAAGCCCTTCTAAGGGAGCGCGGTTCATTCTCATTTTTCCTTTTTTGTACCCTTCCAAGGGAGCGTGATTAGTCCGCTTTTTTGCAAAACTGCCTTCTTACAGGTTAACAGGTTAAATTCAACCTCTCTGAAGTATTTTTAGCATTATGCTTCTTGCTTATACTTGCTTTATGTATTCCGCTTTCATGAAGCTTTATCTGCTGATGATTGACTATGCTTATTCTTGGCGCCTATTATTCAATCAAAGAATCTATTTCTATTTATTGACAAGTCATGCTATTGGAGTATAATCGAGATGTATTCATATGACTAATCATGATTTCATATTAAGGATATCATATTTGATCATGCGGAAAGTTCATTATCACGGTTTGATCTTTATTCGGTTAATAGCAGAGTTTGTCGGGCATTTCTTCTGTTATCCAATTATATTTTACTTATCGTATCAACAGTTAGCATTTGCAAGTTCCCTTCAAGTACTTGCAAGTTACTTTCCTTTCATATCTGCTTCTAACTCCTCTTTTGTAGAGATTAGCAGATATTTGCAAGTTCCCATCAGGTACTTGCAACTTAGTTTTCTTTCATATCTACTTCTAGATCCTTTATTTCAGAGATTAGCTTGTGATGAATTGCTTCCGCATAAATAAATCTTTTATTATCTGCCAATGTTTTATTATGATGCATAGACTTATAGGGCGAACGTTCCGTCAATTGGGTCATGGGTCTGGTAATAGGGTGACACCTCTTCGAACACACAAACCTTTTGGGGGGATGCTTGCCCTGGGCATAAGGATTCCTATGGTTTTGAAAGGGCGGTCCTTACAGTCAGGACGCGTCTCTGTTGTTTACAAGGTGGGATAACCCGTAATGCTTTTAGATGCAGTTGGTAACTAAGCTCTAGAAGGTTCGAGTTCGTGGAAGGATGGTTGATCGAGTGTGTGTCCTATAGTACCCCCCCCCCCCCCCCAGAGACACTTCCCTTCACTTGTACGCTGGCCTTCATAGCCAGGTGGCAGAGCTGGTAACGATCTCCATGGTTTGATTGGGATACAAGCCTTCAACCTGTTTCTCCTAAATAGCCCAGGGCAGACGATGAGACGATGCTTTGGGATTTAAGCATCTTTATAAGACCGAGCCTCTACATTGACGGTCGAGATCAGCTCCCCCCTTGCATGTCGGTCTAGCTACACCCAATTGCATCTCTCCTCTTACTAGAGAAACTATCAGGAGCAGGTTTGGACGACAACCTCCCAACTTGATAAAGAAGATCGCCATCTCTTTAGAATTTCCTTAGTCCTCCAAAATATTGGTGCGGTTAGTCTTTTGGCTATCTCCTGAGCAACAGGGCAAATTAATTCAGCACCGATAGAAAGCCTCGAGTCATGGAGTTGTTGTAGCCAGAGTACCTGCGCAAGCTCCTCTCCTACAGGTCGATTATTCACCTCACAAGGCAATATCCACCTTCGAGTGCGAGCATCATCGTGCATGTACGAGCAACAATGCGCGAGTAAGTGAAGCGATTATGCATATACGAGCGGCGACTACGCGACTACGAGAGATATCAACTTGTGAGTAAGTACATGGCGAGCTTTCATCCTTACTGTGTCTATGAGCCTAGAAAGCATTGTTTGGTAAGCGAGTAGGCGAGTATGCAAATAGGGAAGTAAAAAAGAAAAGAGAAGACAGCATAAAAACTCTTGTATTATATAGCGAGTATTACATGGCTTTGCAAGTTTTCCTATTTACAAAAAATATATTTACAAGTGTATACGCAGGCGGTCGCCGCCGACTACGACTCATCATCGCCAGTATGGGGCATGTACTCCTCGTCCCTGATGGTGACATCATCCTCGTCCTCAGCGTCATTCTCACCATCATCCTCATCGTCATGCTCTCCACTGTTGTTGTCGCTGCCGCTGCACTGGAACTAGAGGCTGAGGAAAGTACGCGATCAGGCGAGTCAACTCCTCAGTGTTGAGAACAAAGGTCCAGCGAGATTGGGTGTGTGTGGGACAGCATATTTGGGCTTCCCCATCGCGTTCCAGGTCTGGGTGTTGACCCCGGTGGGCCCCCGTATGGAGGAATATCCCCGCCATCCCGTGGATGGATTAGTCACACATCGCCTGCAGCGGGTGGTCCTTGGTGTTTAAGTACCCCCGTCCCCCCTTCCTATGACCTTGGGGTTTGGGAAGATGTGTGGTGACGGGTGGTTTCCACATGGTATCAGAGCCATCCCGCTGCGGGGGTGTGTTGAGAACCAAGGTCCAGCGGGATTGGGTGTGTGTGGGATCGCATATTTGGGCTTCCCCATCGCGTTCCAGGTCTGGGTGTTGACCCCGGTGGGCCCCCCGTGTGGCGGAATATCCCCGCCATCCCGTGGATGGATTAAACCCACATCGCCTGCAGCGGGCGGTACTTGGTGTTTATGTACCCCCGTCCCCCCTTCCTACTACCTCGGGGTTTTGGAAGATGTGTGGTGATGGGTGGTTTTCACATGGTATCAGAGCCATCCCGCTGCGGGGGTGTGTTGAGAACAAAGGTCCAAAGGGATTGGGTGTGTGTGGGACCGCATATTTGGGCTTCCCCATCGCGTTCCAGGTCTGGGTGTTAACCCCGGTGGGCCCCCGTGTGGCGGAATATCCCCGCCATCCTGTGGATGGATTAGTCCCACATCGCCTGCAGCGGGTGGTCCTTAGTGTTTATGTACCCCCGTCCCCCCTTCCTACTACCTCGGGGTTTTGGGAAGATGTGTGGTGACGGGTGGTTTCCACACTCAGCAAGAAGGAATGTGATGAGATCCAGAACCGTCAGGTCCTCGTCCTCCGTGTCGAGGAAGCCGTCCATCCTCAGTTTGGCGAGAATGGATTCCCCCAATGGTCGCGTTATCCTGCGGCAGATAGCGGGCATCTCATCTCGTGAATGCAGATCTTCTTGCCATCCCATGTGTGGACGCCACCTCCTGTGTCTCAGTCAGGCGAGTACTGGAAGAACCCGGGCGATCTTCGATGGCGACCAGCTGAGTTTCCAACTCAGCAACTTGAACCTGAGAACCCTCCAGCTTGGCCTTGGTGTTGGCAATCTCTTGATCAAGCTTGGAGAACTTCTTCGTCGTCTCGATCTCGGCGGCCTACGAGGATCAACCAAGTAAAGGCAAAAAAAAAGTTCAAGTGCAGAAACGACTAAGTCACACCGAGGAGGCGACCTACCTCATACTCTTTCCACTGAACCGACTGCATCCCGAGGTCGATCGCTTTCTGCGAGATGATTTTCAGTGCCTTCTCCGTCTAGAGTAGCTTCCTCGTCGAGAAGTTCCCGAGCTCGGCAGTCCACATGATCGAGCGCGAGGTCTGGTGGGCAAGCACCTCTTGGCTGAGTTCCAGCATGGACTCAGCATCTGCTCGCCCGTACAGAGCATAGGCGACGTTGAAGGCCTCCCCCTTGTCCTCCAAATCTTCCAACTAGGTGGGGAGGTTCGAGCTCACGGTCACCTTGTGCTCGCTCGCAGACCAGGAAACCAGCGGGCGACAAAAGGCATCCCTACTTTCCCGCCCGAAGTTGTTGTTCGGCTGGTAGCAGGGATCCCTGATGTCGGCTGGAGATTCCCTCTCGTCGAAGAGCGCGCGAGAAAGCTTTGCTCGCTTGCTCGCGGGGTCTGGGGACTTGACCTTCTCCTTCCCCTTGGAAAGTTTCTTCTGTTGCAAGCCGCCCTTGTCGTCGGTGCGTGACTGGCCCTTGCTGCTTGTCGGAGGCGGGATCTCCTCGACCTCGCCAAGCGGGTTCGATGGCTCTTGGAGTGAGGATGTGACTTCCTTCGCCAGAGGAAGTGGTTCTCACGAGAGCTCGCAAGCCTCTGCAAGTAGTGAATATCAGTTAGCACGATTTTAGAAGCGAACAGAGGCGATGAAGCGAGTATGGCAAAATCTCATGCATTCATACCTTCGCAGGAAGGACTTCATCGAGCAAGTTGACTTTGATGCGCCAGAAGATGACTTTGAGCACCTTTCAAGATCAATGGCAGGAAGACGACTTCAGCGGGTTAGTGCGGCCTTCGCGACACGCCTTCAAAGTCGTTAGCGACGATCGGATACTCGCTTCACCGGTGGACTTTGTTCTCCATGCCGGCCAGCGTGCAGACGTGGCTACTGAAGAAGATGACTCCCTCGACAGTCGCGACGAAGGCGAAGACCTTCTAGAAGACGGAGAGGTCAAACGTGATCCTACCTTCCCGAAGGAAGCAGAGGAAGTCCATGATCATGGCCACTCCGTTAGGGTTGATCTGGACGAGGACGATACCGAAATATAGCAAGATCTGGTGATATTCGGTCCACAACGGAATTCACAGGCCGACTTTGAAGTGGTGGAGGGGCAGGACTAGTTCACCTTCGAGGAAGGTGTTTAGTCGCTCGTTTCGGACTGGGAGCCTGGCCGAGTATACCTCCGGGAGGTGCATTTGGCATAAATCCTCCAAATCTCGCTCAGTTATGGCGTACTTCTTGAAGGCATCGTCCGTGAAATTGATCACATGATCCTGTCGGCGAGCGTTGTCATCATCGACAACCATCTTGAGCAAGTAAAGTAGAAAGCACAAGAAGTGCGTGTAGAGCGAGAATGAGAAGGAAGGTGTGAGCAAAGACAACTACTCGCATGCAAAGGTTCAGAAATCGCAACAACGTACTAAAGTCACACCCACCCCTTTTTTTATAGGCAGAGGCCAGGGGGTGTATATCATGCTCGCACGAATATCCACCTAAGTCACGTCCTAACAAAAAAATCGATCCTGGCTACGAATGTTATCTTGCATAAAACAATCCAGAATCTCGCCCGCTCGCTGGAACCTAAACAGAAATCGAGACAACACAGAGAAACTACAAGTAGACATAAGAAATAATGAATCAAATACAAGCTCGGCAAAATCAACGCGAGATACAAACTCACCTTATTACATTAAAGAATAAAGTTCATTACAATAGTCGTCAAGGGCGAGTAGAAATGGAATAACAGAAAAATCTAAGTCCTATGAGGCCGATGCGGAGGATGTAGATGTCGTCCAGCCTAGCCCATCTCGCGAGCTCGTCGGAAGTGCTCGGTGGCCACCGCAATCGCGTCGTCACCTCGCCTCAAATGTTCCTCCATCCTCGCCAGTAGCCCATCGGATCCCATGCTCGCGTGCATGACAGCCAACTCCTCGCCAAAGAGCTAGACGGGATGGTCAGTTATCGCTAGTCGCTTGTCCATCTCTTGGATCATATGGAAGCGGGCCTCGTAGGCCGCCAGTCTTTCCCGAAGCTCTTCTATCTTCGCCACCATCACCTCCAGTGTTAATATTCGGCGATAAGGTTCGTAGATGGTGAGTTGGTCGAACTTGGCCTCTAGCTCGATGTAGGTGCGAGCAATAGAGTGGATGTATTCCTTCCCGGAGAGCCTAAGTGCGTCGATGAAAGCATCTCCACGAGTGGACGGGTGACCTGTCAAAGCAGAGAAAAGTCGCCAAATCAGGCAGCAGTCAACAACAACAGTCAGATCAGTTTAGCAGTAGTGCAAGCTACCTTGCCGAGGAGACCGAGATCACCGATGAGAAGGGCTGCGGCGAGCTAGTTCTCGCAGGCCTAATTACGAGCCGCCAGGGTGCTCGACAGGCTGCCCCTGGCCATGACCTCCAAGGTCGTAACTTCCATTTCTCGGTGGGAAGTAGCTGGGATGCCTTCTTTCCAAATCTCGCGTCGATCCCCCGGCGGGATACGAGGTCCCGAGGTGTCCGGGCAGAGTTCGGGATGAGGTTCGCTGCTCGAAGGCAGAGGAGGCGGCGGCGTCAATATTGTGTTCGCCATCGGTGATTGTGAGCTCGCCGGAGGAGGCGATGGCAACCTGGGTGCGCTATTCGATTTTTGCAGGTTGGCTGGAGGAGGAGGTGGCGGCGTCAAAGGATTGCTCGCCGCCGACAATGTGGTTTTGGCCGGAAAGGCGGCGACAGCAGTGGGATGCTCATCGTCGCCAGTGTCGAAGTAACCGAAAGAGGTGGGACTTTACCCGTCCTGGGCTATGAGGTCTTAGTCGCCGGAGGATCCTCCTTCCTCGCCGGAGAGACTTATGCTTCTGGCCCCTTCTTGGAGCCGATGTTGATCCGAATAGTGTACACGGTTCGAAGCGGATGCCAAGCTTCGAGAGCGATCAGTGGAACTCATCGCAGCGGGGCGACATCTAGAATCTCACGTAGATTAGTCGCCGTGAGATCTGCGGATACAAAGGACGAGTCAGTATGGGAACAAAATGATCAATGAATTTTTATAAAGTGGAGCAAGGTTGCAAACTTGCAAGGCAGCGAGATCTGCCTGCAGTTGATCCTTTGACCCAGCAGCTTTCGGAACAGGAGTAGTCGGCTGGGAGAGCAGAGAGAGGTCAGGAACGGATAATTCAGGAATATCGCTTTAGCCTGAGATCATCGAGGAACTATTGGGTGCTATTTGAAGGTTCGGGTTGTTCGGCCGGGGTTGCGACTTTCTTGGTCGGAGAGGAGACTTTATCCGTCAGTGGGGGTGGATTGTTGGCTTGGAGACGAGCATCTTCTTCAGTTTCTTCTTCTTGGCAGGAGGCAGATCGGCAGCGACTTCATCTTCTTGCGGCCTTTTAGGCCTTGGAGGCTCGAAGAATCCCGACAGTGCGACAATGCTGGCTTGATAGGCTTCCTCAGCAGATTTCGACATCGCGTACAAGCTCCAAATGTGTGTCTCAAAGACCAGCCATGTAACATCCTCAAACAACTAGACCCCTAGGAGTGATTTTATCATGACTAGGTCATGACAAAACCCAAGGAAGCCCAAGAAGGCTAAGTAAACCTAGGGATGTAGGTGAGACCACTATGGTCTGCAAATAGTAGGTTATGAACCCTAGTTTAAGATGATCATGGGGCTTCACAAGACTTCAATACCCCGTCATGGCCTCATCAATCCATTGTAAGCTTCATCTGAACCCTAAGGTTCCATTGGAGTCAACCCGGGGAGGCTAAGTTGACCTAGGACCACTCTAGGCTAAATTGGGCAAGGTGTCCTAATTAAGGGCAGTGTGTAAGACCCCCACCCCCCCCCTTTTTTTCTTTTTTTTTGTACACCGGGGTCATAGCCCAGAACCGCCGCTTTACGGTGACACCTTCACGCCCTGAAGGGTCATCACCGCAAATCTTCGATTCTGCCGGCCGATTCGATCACAGAAAAGCAAAAAAGTAGAGTAAGCACAAGAGTGGTAAAACTCTAACCAGAAGTCCACAAAATACAATCACATCAGAGTAAAATGTCTCCACAAAGGGAGAGTCCACAAAATATAACGTACTGAAATAAGGGCTTAAGCCCGATACATCAAATCCTCACTACATAGTCACTCAAGCGGAAGTAATAAAACACTACTAAGGTCAGGGGCTCACAGTCTCCGTCATCTGAACTCCGGTGCTAGACTGCCCCATCTCCAAGCATGCCGACCTGCGGGGCTGCTCCTCCATGCTGGGCTCCACGATCCCCTAAATGATGTGGTTTGAAAACCGTTAGTCTAAAAGACTAAGTCCTATCATCCCCCACCCCTTCCCCCATGGCCCCTAGGCACCGGGCGGAGAGGAAGAAAGGAGTGGACTTGAAGGTGGGGAGTAATCAAGAAACAGATGGCAGTGGACCTATACTAGCAATTTTATAGTACATGTGGCAGTAAAGTAAAGTATGTAAATTAACCTTAACTTATACGGGAAACATATAAGCAAGGGATCTTTTACAGGGCTCTCATCGTATAAAAAGTCACATACCAATTTATACGTTGGGGTGTCGGTTATTATCAGCAATATATATAAATAATTTAACCTTAATTTATAAACTTGCACACACAACCTTATAGACCAAGGGGTCGTTTTGCAGGGCCTATTGTATAGGCTCCCATACCACTTATACAATAGGTGACATGGGTTTTATGCTATGATTATCTATGACATGCAAGTGGGTTATGATGTTATCATGCAAGTGCAACTCACCCACCTGACTCTATGCACACAGACCTTTAGTTCCCCCTTTCTGGAGCCGAACCTCCCAGGATACCTCCGTAGTGGCAGACGGAATCGATGGGTTCGGCCTCGCCCACCTCTAAACCAGTAAAGCACTACCGGTCAGACCTATCGTATGCCTCAACGCTGGTGCACTAAGCGGACTCTTGCGTACTCTTGCTGGCTGGCGCACCGGACTTCTGTTGGCGAAGTGCTAGCCACACTTACCGACTCAACGTATTGGCGTCGGTGCATCGACACTATAATACCGAAGACCCACCACCTTTAATTTTATTCACATGCAACCTTATGTATCAGTACCGAGCCAAAGCTCCCGGACCATCCCGTCCGTCACATACATCAACCGAGCCAAAGCTCGCCGGGCCATCCTGCCCCTCACAAATGTCAACCGAGCCAAAGCTCGCTAGGCCATTCTGCCCCTTTCCATAACCACTGAGCCTACCGCTCGGACATCCTAGTCAAACTAACTTCCCGAGACACCGGGGTGTGTGAAAGTGAACCCCTAATTATTCTAGTTGCTCTTTAAGATTTATCACTCCTACAGTTTACGTTAGCCCAGGACTGCCCAAGGTATACCCCGTGTAGGGCTCTCGAAGGCACTAGGAACTACGATGGGATTACGCCCAAAGCTCCCTTTTGCAAGGCACTTACTATTATTGGATACTACCCGATTTCCCGACCCTTAATTACTTTTACTGAATCTAGCCCTAGTGCATTAAACACTTCCTCTCTACGGGAAGGACGATCTTTCGCCGATCCCGAGCACCACCTAACACTAGTCAACCTCTAACTCTACTAATCTCGTCTTCCAATGATGAACTCCTTTATTACCCAAACCAGCAACCTACTGAGGAATTCAACTCTTCAAAATTCATACCCACTCTAGTTCAGTTTCCACAGTTACTATATGCAGACCACACTACAACAAAGTCGCTATATGGTGACGTTCTTTTATAACTTTTGTGACGATTTTAAAGCGTCACGATAGCTTCCGTGACGTTTATAAAAACGTCACTAAACCGTCACGATTGCGGCCGTCACTGTAGGTCATTGTGACGCTTTCAAAAAAAACGTCGTGATTGGAATGTACTATATCGTGACGTTTTTTCCAAAAAAACGTCATGCTTGATAATTGCTCTATAGTGACATTTTTCCAAAAAAAATGTCATAATTGACAGTTGTTCTACCGCAACACTTTTTCAAAAAAATGTCATGATTGATTGCTCTATCGCGACAATTTCAAAAAACGTCAAAAAAAAATTCTACAACAATTTTTTTTACAGAACATCGACGCAATTAAAAATCTATTATAACAATTTTAAAATTTTAAGGAAAGAAATTTAAAAAAAATAGAAATTTATGATAATTTAAACTCTAAAAATTAATTTAGCATCTAAAATATTAATTAAAATTATAAATATTATTTTTAATATATTATTTTTCATATTTAAATATTTTTGAGAGTAATAGTAAGATATATTGAGAGAGATTTGCAACATGTTATCCAATTCATCATTATTATTAAATTGTATAAACATGCAAAAGATCATATTAATGATAAATAAACTTGTTTCAAGTAGCATAACTTGCAAAAAAATATAATCATTCAATATATACATTGTTTTCACTTCCAAAAAAAAACTGAAACAAAACAAGCACTATGCGCCTTCAAAATTTTCTTCATCATTAGCTTCATTGACATTGAAACAAGCATGATGAGCATTCAACTTCATTTGTACATCATCTCCCACATCATCTTTTCAAACTGTAAGCATAACAAATATAATTGATCAATTGCCTGCATAACAAAACAAAATTGAAACACAAGATTAAATTTTTATTCTAATTGCATGTATGGTTAACATAAATAACTTGAAAAAACAGAATAATAATGTGAAGAAGAAAATATAAAGAGTCCCACAATAATGTATCCATAAATGCTGGCAGCAATTTTTACTAAATTGGTGGCAACAGCGCCAGCAGTTTGTACCAAACTGGGCACAAACTGCAGCAAGCCGTTTGTGCAAACTGCTGCTAGCAGTTTAATTGGCTTGTTGGAACAAACTGCTGGACCTGCAGTTGGCGCAAACTACTGGCAGCAATTGGCGCAAACTGCTGGACCAACAGTTTGCGCAAACTGCTGCCAGCAGTTTGCAAGTTTTTTGCAAACTGCTGCCAGCAGTTTGTGCAAACTCATGATTGTTGCTCTCTGGCTTGGAATTCCTCTTTCTTCTGCTTCTTATATTGATGGCTTCAATTGATCTTCTCTATTGCCGCCTCTACTTTTTGTAATTATCCTCAGTTCTTGTTGCTCTCTCTTCTCTTCTCCTTAATTTAATCTTCTCTCTCCATGGTTATCTATATTCTATATTATAGCAGATATACTACCATCATTCCAAACATGTAATACAAGCTGCAGAAAAAATCATGGACCACATTCTGCACTTGAAGCACTCCTAAATAAGTTATAGCCAAGAACTGGTTAAGCCTAAAGAATTGAAGTCATTCTAACAAATTTTTATCTTATCTTGATTTTTCCAAGTCACATCTATATCAAAAATATCTCCCTCATTCTACATTCTCTTAATTTATGAATAATAAATTAATTTGTCTTTCTAACAAATCAATAATATGCTCAGCCACGGGGAAAGCCTTATGGAGGCTGGACATCAATTGAAAAAGGTGCTTCCGGACCTAGGAGGGACTGGATGTCGGACTGGACAGCCAACAAATGGCTGCTGGTTGGTCTAGATTGGGTGGGGGGGGGAACAACCGTGTAGAAATGGAGTGCTCAGGCTGTTGGCGGGTGGGATTTGATACAAATGGATGCATGCGACGGTAAAGTTTATTTTATGTATTTTATTTATGCATTGTTTTTATTTGCGCACGTGTTTTGCACATTTATTTTTTCTGCATTTTTAGGAGACTCGAGTCTTCCACAGATCATCCTACCTGCATTTTCATACCCGGTGAGTCTTTCCTAATCTTTTGGACCGCCTCTATTTAATAGAGTATGCAGCCTAGTTTCTGAGGGAAAATTAGTTATTTTTTCTTTTCATAGAAAATTAATTTTTTATCTCAAACAACTAATTACTACTTTGGTTCATATTGATTGTTGCAAGATTGACGACCGTCGAATGTTTTGCGCCGCGAAATAGAATTAAATTTCTAATATTGTGCAAGATACACTCCAAATTTACTTTGTTAACTCTAATGTCGTTTAATTTAATTTAAAGTACATTTATAATTATACTTGCATTCTAATTATGACCGTTGGACCAATCTTAAATGATTTACACATGGCCTCCTTTACAACTAGCTTTTACATTTAATGGCATTAAATCCTAATCATTGGAAACTTGTTATGTCTCGAGGGGAGAGCTGTCATCTGCCAAGTTGGATTGCTACAAGGCATCATCCTATTTTTTGTGTTCGCCATGGTATCTTGTTTTAGTAATAGGCATTTAAAAGTATTGTATATCACAAAGAAGTTATCTTATTGTTGTCCTTCTCGTGGCAGCAGTTTGGGTCCAGCAGTTTGCGCAAACTGCTGGCAGCAGTTGGCAGCAGTTTGCGCAAACTGCTGCCAGCAGCTGGCAGCAGTTTGCTGGCAGCAGTTTGCGCCAAACTGCTGGTCCATCCATTTGTGCCAGACTGCTGGTCCAGTCATTTGTGCCAGCAACCCAAATTGTGTCTGTGTCTGTGTGTCCGTGAGTGTGTGCTTGTTTTTGTGTGTGTCAATAATAAGAGAAGAGGAAAAGAAAAAACATGGGCCCAATAATGGGCCCTTTACATGGGCTTTTCTACCAGGAACTACAAATATGGTGACCACATAGCATTAATAACTCATAATTTGAATGGGACAAATGATATACTAAAAAGAAACCGATAACAATCTAGTTGAACGGATCGATTACTTTATTGCGGCTCATAATTTAGGAATTTGAGAGCTCAGTTACCAAGTACAATTACAGAGGTAGTCCCATCTCCGACTTCTTCATCTTGTGTACGACTAAGTTCAATCATTGACTGGGGAGGAAAAAAGAAACGTATGATTTACTTGGAAAAAAAAGTTTTGAAGTAGGTCAAACAACAAATTGTAAACACAATAACTGCAAAATTAATTAATAAATATTTATGATCGATAAGATAAGATTGTACCTTAGCAGCTGGGTGCGCAATATCCGGCTCACGTAGTATAGCATTTCCATCATTGGTAACTACAATTCCTGTAAACACCATCCATGACACATTTAACGAAGAAAAGAGAATTCTGTATCAAGTCAAAAACAATAAAATGAATCATCTACTGTCCACCAAAAGTAGGAGAAAAGAGACTTCTATATCAAGTCAAAAACAAGAGCGTTCGCTTCTAAATAATTACTATAGACAGACAATAAAAGACTACCGGAGTGCATTGGACCTTTAGATTATGAACAGCTGAGGTGTCACTTAAATGTACAATGAAAGTAAATTTAGATGAAAGTGAGAAAGTAGGAGATAGAAAAAGTGCCAGAATACATAGGGATTTATTTACATTGTCCTCAATTAACTTCAATCTAAAATAAAGTACCATTTTATAAGAAAGAAGCCACAATGAGATCATTGGACAGTGTATTACTAGTCTAAGCTCCATTAATAAAGAATATAGCAGTTTGCAACAAGCATATTCAAGTTAGACAATGTTATAGACTCACGTTGGGGTCACATTTATCCAATCTAACAGGGATTGATCTACCCGCACTATTTATATTTTAATGTTGTGTGTGTTAATAGACTCACTTGTGTTATAGCCCAAGTGAGGGGCTATACTATATGAGATGTATAAAGGAGAAACTCCGTATTGTCTTCCAAATCTCTTATAAATTTTACCAGAGGTCTATCATAACAAATTTAGTCTAAAATCAGAGATCCATAATTTTTCTAATTAATTTGATATTTATTGAATTTTCCCAAATGTTGGGCCATGGGCAATTTTGAACATGAACTATATGATCTACTCACGTAATGGCCACCCAAAAATTTTGATCACTAAATTAACAGAGATATATGACTAGATACAAATTCCCATAATTTTTCAGAAAACATTTGTCCTCTAATTAGTTTATCCAAAATATTTCCCTTAATCATATGTTAAGAGGGAAGTACCAAAATTATTCATCAGAAAATTACATAAAAATTACAGAATCTTAATAGTTCAGAAAAGATCATTGTACAAAAATCATAATTTTTGAGGATTGCTAGACTCCAAAATAAATTAAATTAAACTTTCATTGGAAATCATATTTAATGAAGCAACCCTTAAACATATTCATCCAAAAATTCTATAAAACTTCACAGAACTTTAAAACATAATAAAAAGTCCTCTGGCTTAATTTCATCAATTTCCAGCAAGTAGTTTCTTCCTAATTAATTTATAGGTAAATAATACAAATTACCAATTTGTTAATGAAGTATCCAAAATAATAATCCTAAATTCATAATAAAATCTCTAGAGTTTGTACTAACCTCAAAAACTACTCAACCCAAATCTCATTACTTTTTAAAGAGTTTTAGTGGCATTTTCCTTCACCATAAGGTTTGTGCCCTAAGCTAGGATTAGGGTTTTGAGGGAGTTTAAGGCTTCCAAATTCCCTAAAAGTTTAACTAGAGAACTATACTAATCCTATGGTCCTCTCCACAAAGTTTCAAGTCAATCCAAGGTCATTTGACCCTATGTTCTTCAAACCCTAAGAATCCCCATTAAGGGACCTACCCTAGGGTTCTAGGGCTACCCTACTCTTAACCACCTCAAATTCCATTAGAGGGTGAGTCATACTATAAAAGTCTGTGGCCAAAATATCAACCTCTGTTGAGGTGATTTGACCACTCAAAAACCCAAAGGGGTGCTTGACTTATTTAACCCTAAAAGCGGTCATCCTACGGTTGGATCAATACCTATCCTAAACATCTCCAAATGATATGAAACTTTTACCAGAGCCCTAACATGCCCTCTAACACCTTCCACCCAAATTTGGGTGGATTGTGAGGTGTTTAAGACACCTAATTAATTTATTCATGGATTATTAAATTTTCTTAAAAACTATAGAACAATTTTCTCCAAAACTTCTGAATTTTGGACAGGCCCTAGGTATAGCTAGGGTAGACTCCCTGCCAAAATCTCGGGTCATTTGGAAAAATTATGAATGGTGGGCATCCATTTGAATCTCAGGATAGCCCTAGTATAGGGCCCACCAAAATGGGTGATGTGGTCTAACCAGGACTCGAAATTGGGTGAAATCAATTTTAAATTAAACTAGACATCAAGGGCTCCATTTTCTATGTTGACCACGTTTTCTGTTATAGCCTCTAAATATTTTTAAAAATTAAAACCAATAAATGTAAAATCTGTGACATAATTAAATAATCATAAAATTTATAAACTATAGTTTAGAATCAAATATAGCACGAATCTTGGCGCAAATGAACGGGATCCGTTCATCTTCTACCTTGAGCCGACGGTCAGGATTTATTCTTCCTGGGCCAGTTTCAAATGGCTGCCGCCGGCCATCCAGCCGCCTCCCCGGCCGGCCACCGCCACCATCACCTCCGTTGAGGTGGTGGCTGTCGCCAGGCGGCGTCACAGCCGTCGGAGAGCCCTATTCCGGTGATCCCAAGGGTTGCATTTTTGTGGAAAACCCAGTAAATTTTCTCTTTGGATTGGGCTCAATTGAGCCCGAACCTTGGCCCTAAAGATTCCTAAGATCTACCCATGAAAGAAGGAGTGGAGGAGGACCTTGTCGGCGGCCTGAAGTCGAGACGATCGTCAGAA
Organism: Platanthera guangdongensis; assembly: GCA_039583875.1. NCBI lineage: Eukaryota > Viridiplantae > Streptophyta > Magnoliopsida > Asparagales > Orchidaceae > Platanthera > Platanthera guangdongensis. Next base: position 154,058,586 of record CM077166.1, read on the forward strand.
AGACATCTTTGAAGGCGGCACCGCTCGGTTTCTGCAACAATACAGTGGGGAAGCTCAGTTTATTCAGGTAAGGGTTGGGAAATCCTCCTTTCAGCCCACTGAAGGTGTTTAAAGCCTCAGATGGGGAGGGGAGAGGCTGGATCATCAATGGCCATTAATGGCCTTGAAAGCCACCTCTCGGCCTTGGTGGTTCAGTGCATCCAGCCAGTGGAAGAGCCTGGAAAGTCTCCTATTCTTCTCAGGGCTGTTAGGGGAGATGAATCAAGCAAGGGAGGATGGCCCTTGGCTTTCCCATGGCATGAATGGCCTTTACTCCATTTTCTCTCTCCTCCATTAAAGGAAAATTTGAGTTTTCTCTCTCCTGCCCCTCATGGCCGAATTTGTTCATCACACTAGCCTATTTTCAGCCCATAAATCATTATTATTAATTAAAATAAAGTTAGCCCAAGTGGGGGAGATGGGCTTGAGCTTGAGTTAGCCCATTTGGCTAATTTGACTTAAGTTTATGGTAGAGTTGACCTTGGTCAACATCGCCATTTGGGTTGACTCCAATGGGTCCTTGGTGACTCATTAGTCTCCCCTAAGGTCTATGTAGGGTTGGGTAGGGTTGACTTGGCACCTTGGAGGTCACTTGCCCTTGGTAAGGGCACTTTGACTACTTTAGGGCTAGAGTTGACTTGGGTCAACATGACCATTTGGGTTGACCCCAAGGGGTCCTTGGTGACCCCATGGCTTCTCTTAAGGTCTAGGAAGGGTTATGTAGGGTTACCTTGCACTTTGGAGGTCACCTACCCTTAGTAAGGGTACTTTGACCAAACTAGGGGCTTGAGTTGACTTGGGTCAACTTGGCCTCTAGGGCTGACCCCAATGTGTCCTTAGTGACCCATTGACCTCACTTTAGGTCTAGGAAGGCCTGGGCAAGGTTGGTTGGGCAACTTAGAGGCCAACTGCCCTTGTTAGGGCACCTTGCCCAATTTAGGCATATGATGGTCCTAGGTTAAATTGGCCACTCTGTGTAACACCTCCCCTATAGTGAACGTATAATATGGGTCCGGCCGGGGCCCCACAACATACGGACGCCACAGCTTTAGTATTAAAAGTTGATATAGCTACCCACACTCAAAACACTTTGCACAACACATCGGAAACAAAACAGGACAAGAAGTTATCCACCACAAGAAGAGTAAAACAAATGGCCATATGGCCTTACAACAAGTGTCCAAAATCAAATAATACAACAGTCATGAATGTGCTTAGCACTCCTAGTCTACCTCGGCATGCAAGCCAGACAACATAAGTCTCAAACATACAACATCACATAAGTAGAACTACAAAAAGAAAGCACTTCATGAGGCTTAGGCCTTTCTGGCCGGCGAGCTAGCTCCTGCATGCGATCCTTGCCCTGTAAAATTTATTAGTAATGTGGGTCAGCAAAGGCTGACCTCAAACTATGTAACAACACATCTCCTCCCGGCCGCCCCTAACGGACCCCGGGGTACCCCTCCAACCTGCAAGTTAGCACTTTGTATGCAATACTCATAAGCAAGAAAAACAACTACAGGAACAGGTTTGGATGTCACACACATCATTCATGTTCTCTACTGGTTGAGCATATAATAAAAGGGCCTACTTATGTAATCATGTATGCAATAACCTGGGTTTCACCCAAGGCACCCTAACTCGTATGCATCTAGCACATCATCACATCATATGGGTACTCATCGATTCCCCATTGGCATAAAGCCGCAAACAAAGGGGGGTCACCATTTCCCCCAACGGCTCACAGGCCGCCTCATGGAACTCTTGTCAAGGCCCCACCCGCTCAAGGTCTTAGCACCGGGCTTGCCTACAAGCTCTGACGTCTCATGTCAGGATTCCAACAAACACAAAACTGACCGATTCTAAGAAGCCTTGCCGGACCCCACCCGCTCATGGCCTCATTGCCTGGGCTTGTCCCCATGCTTGGCATTCTTGTCAGTCTCACAGAAGGGGACTAGTCTCGCCGGGACACTCTCCGCACATGACGTGAACGTCACGGGATAGCCAGCCGACCACGGAGACATAGTCACACCTTGGCACAATAAAAACCAAGACAAATCCACCCTAGTCCCTCATTTGTACTGCAGCGTTCCCGCGCACCAAGGAAACCATCTCCAACTCATGCGGAGCTAACCTTGTCCACCAAGGAAAACATCTACCGCCACGAGGAGCTAACCTTGTCCGGTTCCAACTACACGTACTCACATGAGAAAAAGGGGGAAAACATCACCCCATCACCAACGACGTCTTGCCGAAACGAAATCTCTACGAATCCTTAACATTCATATGCAACATCACCAAGTCGGACTAACGGTCGCAAATACGGCTTCACCCACCATGCCTAATCCACTAACGGAGCGGATCTCTAATGCAAATCATGCCGGGGACGGACTCAATCAACCCGGAGGTTCCTCTTGAACCTTGGCAAACCAAAACCCCTCTTATTTGAGAGTTAGGTGCCCACAAGCTAGAAAGAAAAGATGCTAAAAACATGCATCCTAAGACCGAGAGGAGAAGCGTCGTTACCTTCCGACTCCTCTTCCTTTCCATGGCGAAATAGCCGGATGAAAACCTTCGCAACTATCTATCCTCCACGGATCTGGACTCGGCTCGCGATTTGGAGCACCGAAACCTCTCCTACAACCCAAACTCTCCTTATCCTTCTTCCTTGTTCTCACTTCTCTCTAGATCTTTAGTAAGAGAAAGCTTGGAGAAGAATGAGGGTTTTCAACCCTATTCTCGGACTTAACTCCTAAAGAAATGATCTGAACCATCAGATCCTAAAATCAGGGAAAGAAAGGCCACGATCCGACAGAAAAATAAAAGACCTGGGCCGAACACGGCCTGGCACACGCCTGTGTCCAGGGCTGTGTTCCTCATTCGCCGTCTCAAATCGACGCACCTGGAACAGCACACGGGCATCTTACACGCCCGTGTTCGATCCGACACGCCCGTGTCCCTAATGACACGGCCGTGTGGCCGGCCGTGTGGTCGGCCGTGTGCCTCAATTGACACGGCCCCAAAAACATCCCGAGAGGTGACACGGCCTGGGACACGCCCGTGTCCCAAGCCGTGTGCCAAGTCTCGACACTCGTCGACAGCCTTTGTGTCGACACCGCAGAAAAACATCGAGCGAAGATCGTCGACCAAGCGGGACACGCCCTGTGACACGCCCGTGTCACAGGACGTGTGCCCCAGTTGAAAGATATTGTACCTAATCACCTAGAGGGGGGGTGAATAGGTGACTTAAATCTTTTTGACTTTTTAGGCAGAATTCAACTTATAACACAGAATTAAATCTACTTTATCACAGCACACAATCAGCAATTACAGAATTCCACAAGCACACAGTAGACACATAGTTTTATGGTGGTTCCCCAAGGTTTGGGTACATCCACTTTCCCCCTTCGCCTATCTAGCAGTATACTAGATTCGGCCAAACTCCTCCACTAGCTCAGAACCCCAAAACAGGTTCCTACACCTCAGGCCCAAGGCCCTACAACTCAGCTTCTTCTCAAAGCCTACACTCAGCCACCAAGGCCTACACTCAGCCACCAAGGCCTACACTCAGCCACAATAGGCCTACACTCAGAGATTTAAATCTCCTACACTCAGGCACTCAAGCCCTACACTCAGCCTTTATAATTATAGGCTTACAAAGACTCAGATCCCTAAGGATCCTACAAGATAATATGAATACAAAAATTGTAACTCAACAACTCAGAGAAAAGAGAGAAGAGTTGTGAGTTTCTTAATGAGTTCTTGGAAGAACTCAGCTGAAATCAATCTGACTTGGCTTTCTTCAAAGCTTCTTGAATGTAGAACACAATCAGATTGACCTCTTCTGCAGTTGATCCTTGATCTCTGCTACTTAAGATTCACAATAAATTTGAACCCTTCTTCTCAGCCTGGTTCCAACGGATGACTTCTTGGATGGAGCTCTCTCTCTCCAACTACTTGGATCTTCACTTGATAGCTAGATCTTCTTTGTATTACTTGATGTGTTGATCTTCTGAACAACCTTTTCAATCATCAGTTTCTGTAAACAGTGTAAGCCTATTTATAGGCCTTCTTCATGGTAACCGGCTGGTCCGGTCCATAACTGATTTCTGACAACTCTGACAGGTGCAGTAGACCGGCTGTAATGGCAGCTGTCAAGTCATCCAGTCAGTTCTTGAAAATTCTATAACTATCTGCAAGTGTCGAGACTGTCTGTCTTTAAGTGTCGACACTTATAGACCAAGTGTCGACACAAGTTGTCTAAGTGTCGACACTAGCCTACAAGGTGTCGACACAACTCCTTGTGTTGTAGATTTTATATCTAGACACAGCTTCTTCTTTATGTGTCGACACTGATATTGAGTGTCGACACAACACTTTGTTCTTCAGCACTTTGTTGACTTCTTGTAAGTGTCGACACATCTCCTTTGTGTCGACACATCTCCTTTGTGTCGACACATCTTCATGTGTTGAACTTGTCAGTGTCGACACTGCTTCTTGGTGTCGACACATGTCTTTAGTGTTGATACTTGCTGAGTGTCGACACAGCTCCTTGTGTCGACACATTCTTCTTCTGTTGAGACTCTGGCTGAGTGTCGACACATCTCCTTTGTGTCGACACTTGTACTTAGAATATTCTTGAACTTTGCTAAGTGTCGACACAGCTCCTTGTGTCGACACTTTCTTCAAGTGTTGAGTCTTCAGCTAAGTGTCGACACATTCTTTCTTGTGTCGACACTTTCTTCAAGTGTTGACTCTTTTGCTGAGTGTCGACGCATGTCTTCAAGTGTCGACACTTTCTGATGTAGACACAGTTTCTCTGGGTGTCGACACAACTGCTAAGTGTCGACACTGCTTCACTGCACTTTTCTTCACTGAGTGTCGACACTTTCTGTCTGGTGTCGACTCTGCATCCCTGGTGTCGACACAATGACTCCAAGTGTCGACACTGCTTGCCTGGGTGTCGACACAAGTCTTCTTAAGTGTCGACACTTTCCCTCTGAGTGTCGACACATGGACTTAGAAACTTTTTCATCATTTCCTGCAAATACTTAACCTGCACAAGGTAACTCAAAATACATCAAATACATTTTGATGTATATCATTGCGTTGGGTGAGGCTTCTTCAAATCAGGTACATTTAAACCAATGTACCCAACAATCTCCCCCTATTTGGAGAAGTCATAACCCTTAGTCAATGATATACACCATTCATAATAAAATTACAAAATGATGTAAAGCAAGATTATCTATTAGGGCAAACATAAACATGTATCAATCAAACATGTATACATAGACATTATCTCAGAACAATTATGAAATAAATTCATCACACAGCAAAATTTATCACACAGCACATTGTTCTAACACTTTGTCATATTCATAATTCTAAAGTTTACAGAATGTTTTACATCAAAAGATTACATAGTAAACTTAAGAAAATTCTATTCTATTTTTGTTCAGCCTCTTTGATCACTATCCCTTTTCCAGATTGTACTTTGGCTTGTACTGAGGCTTCAGTGTCTTCAGCAGCAGCAGGCTTTTTCCCTTTAAGCTCCTTCTTCTTTAGCTCTTCAGCTTTGATCTTTTGCCTCTCAAAATAATGATAAGGCTTGGGAAAGTACTTGCTAGGCTCCTGGGCAGTTAGAGGTAGCTTTCCCATCTTGGTCTTTCTTCTATATTGGACTATGGCTTCTTGCCTTGTCTCATGCTTCCTCCATTCTGTTTCAGAAAACCACTTGTTTCTGTCTTGTATATTATCTTTTGCAGCTTTCCATGCAGTTAAGATAATGTTTCTTGAAGTGGGGCTCCACTGCTCAAAGTCTGGTCTTTGTTCAGCTTGTTCCCTGAACCTCTTCTTAGACAGTATGGCTTCTTGTTCAGCTTGCTCTTTCAAGATAGCTTCCCATAAAGCCTCAGATACTGGCTGAACCACTTTGTCAAGAATAACCTTCTGATTTCCATCAGGTGGACTATACATGGACTGTATGTCAGCTTGAACCATATCAAAATCTGGTGGAGGATAGATCACTTGAGCTACTTCTGGTTGCTCACCTCCAAGATATGCAAGGTTAACTCCAGATTCTGCTACATCATTATCATCACATAAAGGAGGATAACCAAGAGTGGCTCTGATGGAATTAGAAACCCATTTTGCATGGTCAGAGCCAGCTTTGACTAATACCCTCTCCCCCTTTATGACTTCTCTTTCTATGTGATCCCTTAAATCATCTTTTTGAAATCTGATTTGGGCATTTAGATAATTGACTCCATCCCTGTAGAAAGGTTTTAACCTTTGGAGTTTTTCAGTGAGAAGCTTCTGAGAGTCTTGAATGGCAGTCTTAACAGCAGTTATTTCCTCTTGAAATGCTTTGTCAAAATCTGCCATAGCAGTAGCAGTAGAAGTTGTCAGGCCAGCAGCAATGTTCTTCATCTCTGTGACAATAGCATTGTGAGATTCTGTCAAATTATCATTCATTCTGATTTGGTTTTCTAGAACATACCCCTGCTTCAGTGCTATGTCATCTACTTGAGCCTTGATTTTCTCTTGATGAGAAGTTAAGTAAACTACTGCATTCCCTCCCTTGTGGAAGCAGTCAGTCATCTCTTTTTTATTAAGATTCATTTCAAATCTTATAGACTTAATATCCTGTGCCAAATCAAACTGTAATGATTTTTGCCCTTCATCCACATACTTCTCAATGGCCTGCTTGTGCTCATCAAGCTTAATTTGCATTGCTACCATTAGAACACTATAATCAACAGTTGGTGCTGGCTCTGATATAGGCTGTGGTGCTACAGTTTGCAATGTCTTCTTATAACTCTGTCTCCTTCTTTTGAAAACTTGAAACTTCTTTTTCTTAGCCCTTGTAGTCTCCTCATCTTCAGAAGCAGATGTGCTGTCTATCTCTACCCTCTCCTTAGGTAGCTCCTCAACAGTTGGTTGTTCCTCAGGCTCTTGCCTTGCAGGTTCTTCAAGAATTACCACTTGCTCCCCCTCAACTGGAGCATTCTCCCCCTCAGCAGCAGTTTCTTTGTCAAAATTAGTTTGATCCAGGTTAAGGAACAGATATTCCATTGTATATTCTTGTGGAGAATGGGCTGGAGAAACTCTTGGCTCATCAACAACTGGATCAGATACAACTTGAACTGTAACAGATGTGTCCTCCATGACAACATCTGGTGGTAGACTATCAATCTGTGGTTGCTGATAAACATCAGACAAATCAGTATCCTCTATAGGAAAACCAAAAGCATTAAGCTCAGTAATTACTTCTAGACAAATCAGACAAATCAGTATCCTCTATAGGAAAATCAAAAGCATTAAGCTCAGTGATTACCTCTAGAATTGTGTTTGTATCTTGCTCACTTTCCAGTGGAGTTGACTCTTCCACTACTAGTGGCTCCCCCTGGACTGAATCCTGGTGTAAGGGGCTAGCCTGAGGTAGCTCCCCCTGCCTTTCAGCAACTACTTGTTGGGCTGGAGACTTCACAGCAGTTCCAGTGTCTTCTTCATCAGGTGTGAAGACCACTTGCTCTTCACTACCAGAGCTGCTAGTTGAAACCTGAGCTACTGGGGCTATTTTCTTCTTCTTGTGTGGGGTTTCTTTCTCAGGAGTAGGCATCTCCTTTGTCAAAACTCTGTCCCATCTTGAGAAGATTCTCATGTCCATTCTTCTCATGTGGTTGATTTTACTGCCAATAGCTTGACTCATAACTTCTGGTATAATACCAGCAAGGTATAGACTTAAGATCCTGCCCAAGTTGGGCTTCTTTAGGCTTTCCTAAATCTTCTCAAAGATCACTACAGACCAGTCAGTTTTCAGGCTGAAGATTATCCTGGTCATGAGATTGAACATATGGGTAGATACCCTGCCTTGCCCTCCAGGCTTACTTAAGATTACCTTGCCAACAATTTCAGAAAGAAATTTACCCTGGCTGTTCATCCCCTTTCTATTAAAGACTGATCCAATTTTCAATTTTGAATCCAGTCCACACCAAGTTAAAGCTTCTCTGGTCTTAGAAGCAGTAACCTCATCCTCTTCTTTTGTCCTTGGCAGGTTTAGGACTTTTCTCAAACTTTTGGGTGATACCTTCACCTTTTCTCCATGAACCCTAGACTTAATCTTGAGTCCAGAGTCGTCTACTTTAGCTCCATTCAGAAATTCTAACACTTCTTTCTTCCAGATCTTTGTGGGCTCAGAAACAAGATATTCCAACCCCGAGTCTGCAACTAGGGTTATCACATTCTTGATTTCTTGGTCTGCATCACCAAAGGCGTCACGCACCAGTTCATAGCCTTCATTGACGTTCTCCTCGAGCTTTGGCGCCATTAGGGTTTGAAGAATTTGAACTGAGAGAAGAGAGGTGTCGACACACAAGTTTGGTCTCGAAACTTTTGAAAGCGTGTCGACAGACAAAGGCAAAATCCTATTTATACCTTTCTAGGTTTGAAGATGAAAAGGCGGGTCAGCTAACTTAAATTGTGTCGACACTGTCGATAAGTGTCGACACTGACTTATAATGTCTCGACACCTATGTGTCGACACAAGTTTAGTCAACATATATATGTGTCGACACTTATTTATGTGTCGACACCACATAACTCGACATTTAGTCGAGACTTTACTTAGAGAATTCTGAGTAAAGCCTAAGTGTCGACACCACCTTGGATGTGTCGACACCTACTTGTCATGTGTCGACACTAATTCTCTGAAGTGTCGACACCAACTTCCAAGATGTGTCGACACCTTTTCACTGAAATGTCGACACCACTTTTCTGTGTCGACACAGATATCTCTGTGTGTTGACACCTTTTTACTTAGCCATTTCTATAAACTTATTCTAAGTTTATCATACCTAGTTCAATTTTAAACCTATTGAACTTAGTTTCTTCTTGTGGCTTAGTATACATATCAGATAGTTGATTATCTGTTTTAACATATTCTAGTAAAATATCTTCTTTCTCTACATGCTCCCTAAGAAAATGATATTTTATTTCAATATGTTTAGTTCTACTATGGGAAACAGGATTATGTGCAATTAATATAGCACTTGTAGAATCACAAAAGAGTGGAGTTCTACTTACCTGAATTCCATAGTCCTCAAGCTGATGTTGTATCCATAGAAGTTGAGCACAGCAACTTCCTGCAGCCACATATTCTGACTCTGCAGTGGAGATAGCCACACTTGTTTGCTTTTTGCTACTCCAAGAAATCAGTCTTCCACCTAGGAATTGACAGGTTCCAGTTGTGCTTTTTCTGTCTTCTTTGCATCCTGCAAAGTCTGCATCTGAATAACCTGTTAGTTCAAAATCCCCATTCCTAAGGTACCAGAGGCCTAGATAAGGAGTGCCCTTTAGATATCTCAATATCCTTTTGACTGCTGTCAAATGAGACTCTTTAGGACATGCTTGATACCTTGCACAGACACATGTAGCATACATGATATCTGGTCTACTTGCAGTCAAATATAATAGGGAGCCAACTATCCTTCTATACAAAGACTCATCTATAGGTTTCCCTGCATCATCCTTGCTAAGAGACACACTTGACCCCATAGGAGTCTTCATGGTACTGGATGAATCCATACCATACTTCCTTATGAGTTCTAAGGTGAACTTAGACTGGCATATGGATAAACCATTCTCAGTCTGTCTTACTTGGAGACCCAAGAAGAACTTAAGCTCTCCCATACTACTCATCTCAAATTGTCCTTGCATTAGTTTTGCAAACTTTTTGCAAAGACTACTTTCAGTAGACCCAAATATTATGTCATCTACATATATTTGGACTAGTATTACTTTGCCTCTGGATTCCCTAAGGAATAGAGTCTTGTCTATTTTCCCCCTTGTGAACTTATTCTCAATGAGGAAACTAGACAGGGTTTCATACCAAGCCCTAGGGGCTTGTTTTAACCCATATAATGCTTTCCTAAGTCTATAGACATGATTAGGTTGAGTTGAATCAACAAAACCTGATGGCTGTTCCACATAGACTACCTCTTTTAGATTACCATTCAAAAATGCTGACTTGACATCCATTTGGTAAACTTTAAATCCTTGAAAGGTTGCATAGGCTAGGAACATCCTTATGGCTTCCGGTCTGGCTACTGGAGCAAAGGTTTGATCAAAGTCAATACCTTCTTCCTGCCTATATCCTTTAGCAACCAATCTTGCTTTGTTCTTAATGATGACTCCATGTTCATCCATCTTGTTCCTAAAGATCCACTTGGTTCCAATTATGTTGTGGTCTTTTGGTTTAGGAACAAGCTCCCAGACCTTTCATCTCTTGAACTGATTTAGCTCTTCTTGCATTGCCTCAATCCAATGAGGGTCTAGGATGGCTTCTTCAAACTTCTTTGGTTCAACTTGGGATAGGAAATTGGAGAAGAGCACTGCATTCAGATTTCTGCTCCTTGTTTGTACCCCTTGTCTTGGATCACCAATGATTTGTTCTGCTGGATGATCTCTAAGATGCCTATTGGCTGGAGGCATCCTGACTTCAGGTTGAACTTCTTTAGTTTCTTCATCTTGCTGTACTCCTTGAACTTCTTCTTCATTAGGTACATGTAGTACTCCCCCTGGACAACAGCCACTATCTTCTACTTACTGTCTTGCAGTAGGTTCTTCTTCTATAGTGAGCTTGTCCATCTTCTTTGTTATACCTGTGGGGCTGCATACACTACTAGACAACTTATTGTTAATAAGTCTAGTTTCATCAAATACTACATGTACAGATTCTTCTACAACTTGTGTAGACAAGTTGTAGACTCTATAAGCCTTACTATTGTTGATGTACCCAACAAAAATTCCCTCTTGGGACTTGGCAGCAAACTTAGTCAAGTAAGACTTTCCATTGTTAAGTATAAAGCACTTACAACCAAAGATCCTGAAGTAGGATAGGTTTGGTTTTCTGCCTTTCACAACCTCATAGGGGGTCTTGTTGTGGCTTTTAGTAATGGTAGCCCTATTAATAACATGGCATGCAATATTGACTGCTTCAGCCCAGAAATATTCTGGTAGTGATGTATCACTTAATAGGGTCCTACCAGCCTCAATCAAGGTTCTATTCTTCCTCTCAGCAATGCTATTTTGCTGAGGTGTCCTTGGTGAAGAAAACTCTTGAAATATCCCAAATTCTTCACATAGTTTTGTCATACTATCAGACTGAAATTCAGTGTCATGGTCACTTCTTATTTTGACCACTGTACTATCTAGTTCATTCTGAATTTGTTTGACAAAGCTATAGAAGACACTAGGTGTTTTAGATTTCTGTCTAAGGAAAAACACCCAGGAAAACCTTGAGTAGTCATCTACAACTACAAAGGTATAGACCTTCCTACCTAGGCTTTGAACTGGCATTGGACCAAAGAGATCCATATGCAAGAGGTATAAACACCTCACAGCATCTTTGTTTTCAATGCTTCTAAAGGTGGATCTAGTCTGCTTGCCCTTTTGACAAGCTGAGCAAATACCATCTTTAATACACTTAACTTGAGGACCATTGCCCACTAGCTCTTTACTAAAGAGTTTGTCAATTGTCTTGTAGTTTAGATGGGCTAGCCTCTTGTGCCATTTGACACAATGAGAGACTGTCTCATCAGCTACAAGACACACTGGAGAACCATTGTTCTCAACCATAATGTCTAAGCAATAGACATTCCTTTTTCTATAACCAGTCAAAATGATCTCTTGATCATTTGACCTCCTGATATGACAACCATCTTTCACAAATGAGATGTCATATCCTACATCACTCAATTGACTTATACTAATAAGGTTATGTTTCAAACCTTTAACATAGGCCACTTGAGTAATTGTAATAAAGGAGTTAGATATGTTACCAAAACCCTTGATGATCCCTTTTTCAGAACCACCAAAGGTGACTTTTGGACCATCCTTAATGGGTGTATAGTCCTTTAGTAAACCCCTTGTTCCAGTCATATGTCTGGAACATCCACTGTCCAAGTACCATATTGGGGCATGGTCACTTGGACTCACCTGCAAAACAGATTAGTGAACCTTAGAACCCAAAGAATTCTTGGGTCCTTGGTATTGGTTAGTTTGCTTCCTAACAAAGCTACCTGCAGGTTTTCCAACAGGTAGTTTGCTACTCACTTTGGCACTAGCATTGTTCCAACAGTCCATTGCAAAGTGTCCTACCTTGCCACAGCACCAACACTCAAACTTATTGTACCTTTGCTTAGGTACAGTGTTGGTTGTTTTATCTACAGCTAACTTGTTGAGAGTTGGGGCTTTGCCCTTGGACTTGGACATGACAGTCCTTGCAGGTTTAGTAAACCCCAGTCCAGCTTTACCTTTGTGATGAACAAATTCATCAATTATGGGTAGAACAGACTTTGGTTTAGAAAACCTAGCAACTAAGTCTTTCTCCTTCTGAAGATTAATCTCCAGACTCTTGATTTGATCATTCTTAAATGGTATAGTCCCCATCTGAATCACAGTTATGTGCTTCAGTCTGGCTATCTCATTTAGCTTTTGATCAAACATCTTCTCATAATCAGTTGCAGCCATTTTCAGACTTGCAATCTCCTTAGATTGACTCTTGGCCAAGGATTTGCATTTCTTAAATGCTTGCAACAGAACTTTATATTCATCTATCAACTGATGAATATCCTCTTCAGACTCAGATGCACTCTCATCACTTGATGATGATGAATCTGATTCTGTACTAGCACAAGAAATTGAACTGAAAGAACAATGTTGTACCGTACTAGGTCCTGGCTGCTCCAGGATTTTGTCACTTTCTGTCAATGCCATTAGTCCTTGGCACTGACTATCCTCTTGTTCATATATAGAGTTCATAATCTGGATGAACTCTTCTTCTTCTTCCTCAGCAAACAGTCCTATATATGCCTCAGCATTTGACTCAGTTTCTGATGAAGAAATATCTGACAGGCTCTTATCCTTTTTGGCAACAAAAGACTTTTCCTTCTTACCCTTGTATTGAGTATTTTTCTTGTCATTTGACTCCTTTTTCTCTGGAGAGTCTGCAACAACATGTCCTTGTCTATTACAGCAATAGCATACTATTTTTGAAAGAGTTGTTTTGCTAGACTTAGTCTTTTTCCTGTCTTTCTTTGAAGACTTTTTATTCTGATAATAGTCTTCTTTACCCTGTGAAGTAGATGGCCTTGTCCTCCATTGTTTCTTCTTTAAGAACTTCTGAAAATGTCTTGTGAAGGCAGCAAAGTCCTCATCACTTTCACTGCTTTCAGACTTTCTACATGCTGACTCATCTGACTCAGTTTCAGCTACTTTTGGTGGTGGAGTTGGTGACTTACTTCTGTACTTTCTGGGGGCTTCTGTTTTGAAGGCCACTGTCCTTTCTTTATGTTCACTTCTTGTTGATTTCTCCTCTTCTTTCCTCACCATTAACTGCATTTCATAGGACAGCAGTTTTCCAAATAGTGTTGGTGGAGGAATTTCTGCCAACTTTGACATATCTCTAATGGCACAGATCTTGGTGTCCCAATCTTTTGTTAGGGACCTTAGAAACTTATCATTGAGCTCATAATTACTGAACTCTCTGCCATAGGACATAAGCTCATTCACAATCCTATAGAACTTTTTATAGCATTCAGTTATGCTATCAGCTTTACCTTGTCTAAAGCTTTCATACTCTTGGTTTAGCAAAGATTTTCTATCTTGCCTCACTTCTTCAGAACCCTCCATGTACACAATAAGAGTATCCCACATTTCCTTGGATGTCTTGCAGTGTATCAGATTCTGAAAGGTAGCATCATCTATAGCACTTATAATGATGTTCTGAGCCCTTTTGTCCATTGTGGCTAGAACAATCTCATCCTTTGTCATTTCAGAGAAATCCTTTGGTGTTCTCTGATTTGCATCTAAGACTGAAACCTTCATGGGCATATATAGCCCTTCTTTCACTATGATATAAATCCTAGGGTATGAGGCTTCCATAAACAGTCTCACCCTTTCCTTCCAAATACCAAAGATCTCTTTTCTACATATGGGTAGCTTCATGGATCCCAATTCCTTATGATTCTCAGTGGAACCCATGGTTCTTGAGTTTCTTGATTCTGTAATTTACTTAGACTGAATCTGCCAACAGGATCTACTCAGACAGTTATGTCCCTTTTTGAGTAACCTCGCTTTGATACCACTTGAAAGATATTGTACCTAATCACCTAGAGGGGGGGTGAATAGGTGACTTAAATCTTTTTGACTTTTTAGGCAGAATTCAACTTATAACACAGAATTAAATCTACTTTATCATAGCACACAATCAGCAATTACAGAATTCCACAAGCACACAGTAGACACACAGTTTTATAGTGGTTCCCCAAGGTTTGGGTACATCCACTTTCCCCCTTTGCCTATCTAGCAGTGTACTAGATTCGGCCAAACTCCTCCACTAGCTCAGAACCCCAAAATAGGTTCCTACACCTCAGGCCCAAGGCCCTACAACTCAGCTTCTTCTCAAAGCCTACACTCAGCCACCAAGGCCTACACTCAGCCACCAAGGCCTACACTCAGCCACAATAGGCCTACACTCAGAGATTCAAATCTCCTACACTCAGGCACTCAAGCCCTACACTCAGCCTTTATAATTATAGGCTTACAAAGACTCAGATCCCTAAGGATCCTACAAGATAATATGAATACAAAAATTGTAATTCAACAACTCAGAGAAAAGAGAGAAGAGTTGTGAGTTTCTTGATGAGTTCTTGGAAAAACTCAGCTGAAATCAATCTGACTTGGCTTTCTTCAAAGCTTCTTGAATGTAAAATACAATAAGATTGACATCTTCTGCAGTTGATCCTTGATCTCTACTACTTAAGATTCAGAATAAATCTGAACCCTTCTTCTCAGCCTGGTTCCAACGGCTGACTTCTTGGATGGAGCTCTCTCTCTCCAACTACTTGGATCTTCACTTGATAGCTAGATCTTCTTTGTATTACTTGATGTGTTGATCTTCTGAACAACCTTTTCAATCATCAGTTTCTATAGACAGTGTAAGCCTATTTATAGGCCTTCTTCATGGTAACCGGCTGGTCCGGTCCATAACTTATTTCTGACAACTCTGACAGGTGCAGTAGACCGGCTGGAATGGCAGCTGTCAAGTCATCCAGTCAGTTCTTGAAAATTCTGTAACTGTCTGCAAGTGTCGAGACTGTCTGTCTTTAAGTGTCGACACTTATAGACCAAGTGTCGACACAAGTTGTCTAAGTGTCGACACTAGCCTACAAGGTGTCGACACAACTCCTTGTGTTGTAGATTTTATATCTCGACACAGCTTCTTCTTTATGTGTCGACACTGATATTGAGTGTCGACACAACACTTTGTTCTTCAGCACTTTGTTGACTTCTTGTAAGTGTCGACACATCTCCTTTGTGTCGACACATCTTCATGTGTTGAACTTGTCAGTGTCGACACTGCTTCTTGGTGTCGACACATGTCTTCAGTGTTCATACTTGCTGAGTGTCGACACAGCTCGTTGTGTCGACACATTCTTCTTCTGTTGAGACTCTGGCTGAGTGTCAACATATCTCCTTTGTGTCGACACTTGTACTTAGAATATTCTTGAACTTTGCTAAGTGTCGACACAGCTCCTTGTGTCGACACTTTCTTCAAGTGTTGAGTCTTCAGCTAAGTGTCGACACATTCTTTCTTGTGTCGACACTTTCTTCAAGTGTTGACTCTTTTGCTGAGTGTCGACACATGTCTTCAAGTGTCGACACTTTCTGATGTAGACACAGTTTCTCTGGGTGTCGACACAACTGCTAAGTGTCGACACTGCTTCACTGCACTTTCCTTCACTGAGTGTCGACACAGCTCCTTGTGTCGACACTTTCTGTCTGGTGTCGACTCTGCATCCCTGGTGTCGACACAATGACTCCAAGTGTCGACACTGCTTGCCTGGGTGTCGACACAAGTCTTCTTAAGTGTCGACACTTTCCCTCCGAGTGTCGACACATGGACTTAGAAACTTTTTCATCATTTCCTGCAAATACTTAACCTGCACAAGGTAACTCAAAATACATCAAATACATTTTGATGTATATCATTAAGTTGGGTGAGGCTTCTTCAAATGAGGTACATTTAAACCAATGTACCCAACAATCTCCCCCTATTTGGAGAAGTCATAACCCTTAGTCAATGATATACACCATTCATAATAAAATTACAAAATGATGTAAAGCAAGATTATCTATCAGGGCAAACATAAACATGTATCAATCAAACATGTATACATAGACATTATCTCAGAATAATTATGAAATAAATTCATCACACAGCAAAATTTATCACACAGCACATTGTTCTAACACTTTGTCATATTCATAATTCTAAAGTTTACAGAATGTTTTACATCAAAAGATTACATAGTAAACTTAAGAAAATTCTATTCTATTTTTGTTTAGCCTCTTTGATCACTATCCCTTTTCCAGATTGTACTTTGGCTTGTACTGAGGCTTCAGTGTCTTCAGCAGCAGCAGGCTTTTTCCCTTTAAGCTCCTTCTTCTTTACCTCTTCAGCTTTGATCTTTTGCCTCTCAAAATAATGATAAGGCTTGGGAAAGTACTTGCTAGGCTCCTGGGCAGTTGGAGGTAGCTTTCCCATCTTGGCCTTTCTTCTATATTGGACTATGGCTTCTTGCCTTGTCTCATGCTTCCTCCATTCTGTTTCAGAAAACCACTTGTTTTTGTCTTGTATATTATCTTTTGCAGCTTTCCATGCAGTTAAGATAATGTTTCTTGAAGTGGGGCTCCACTGCTCAAAGTCTGGTCTTTGTTTAGCTTGTTCCCTGAACCTCTTCTTAGACAGTCTGGCTTCTTGTTCAGCTTGCTCTTTCAAGATAGCTTCCTATAAAGCCTCAGATACTGGCTGAACCACTTTGTCAAGAATAACCTTCTGATTTCCATCAGGTGGACAATACATGGACTGTATGTCAGCTTGAACCATATCAAAATCTGGTGGAGGATAGATCACTTGAGCTACTTCTGGTTGCTCACCTCCAAGATATGCAGGGTTAACTCCAGATTCTGCTACATCATTATCATCACATAAAGGAGGATAACCAAGAGTGGCTCTGATGGAATTAGAAACCCATTTTGCATGGTCAGAGCCAGCTTTGACTAATACCCTCTCCCCCTTTATGACTTCTCTTTCTATGTGATCCCTTAAATCATCTTTTTGAAATCTGATTTGGGCATTTAGATAATTGACTCCATCCCTGTAGAAAGGTTTTAACCTTTGGAGTTTTCAGTGAGAAGCTTCTGAGAGTCTTGAATGGCAGTCTTAACAGCAGTTATTTTCTCTTGAAATGCTTTGTCAAAATCTGCCATAGCAGTAGCAGTAGAAGTTGTCAGGCCAGCAGCAATGTTCTTCATCTCTGTGACAATAGCATTGTGAGATTTTGTAAAATTGTCATTCATTCTGATTTGGTTTTCTAGAACATACCCCTGCTTCAGTGTTATGTCATCTACTTGAGCCTTGATTTTCTCTTGATGAGAAGTTAAGTAGACTACTGCATTCCCTCCCTTGTGGAAGCAGTCAGTCATCTCTTTTTTTTAAGATTCATTTCAAATCTTATAGACTTAATATCCTGGGCCAAATCAAACTGTAATGATTTTTGCCCTTCATCCACATACTTCTCAATGGCCTGCCTGTGCTCATCAAGCTTAATTTGCATTGCTACCATTAGAACACTATAATCAACAGTTGGTGCTGGCTCTGATATAGGCTGTGGTGCTACAGTTTGCAATGTCTTCTTATAACTCTGGCTCCTTCTTTTGAAAACTTGAAACTTCTTTTTCTTAGCCCTTGTAGTCTCCTCATCTTCAGAAGCAGATGTGCTGGCTATCTCTACCCTCTCCTTAGGTAGCTCCTCAACAGCTGGTTGTTCCTCAGGCTCTTGCCTTGCAGGTTCTTCAAGAATTACCACTTGCTCCCCCTCAACTGGAGCATTCTCCCCCTCAGCAGCAGTTTCTTTGTCAAAATCAGTTTGATCCAGGTTAAGGAACAGATCTTTCATTGTATATTCTTGTGGAGAATGGGCTGGAGAAACTCTTGGCTCATCAACCACTAGATCAGATATAACTTGAACTGTAACAGATGTGTCCTCCATGACAACATCTGGTGGTAGACTATCAATCTGTGGTTGCTGACAAACATCAGACAAATCAGTATCCTCTATAGGAAAATCAAAAGCATTAAGCTCAGTGATTACCTCTAGACAAATTAGATAAATCAGTATCCTCTATAGGAAAATCAAAAGCATTAAGCTCAGTGATTACCTCTAGAATTATGTTTGTAGCTTGCTCACTTTCCAGTGGAGTTGACTCTTCCACTACTAGTGGCTCCCCCTGGACTGAATCCTAGTGTAAGGGGCTAGCCTGAGGTAGCTCCCCCTGCCTTTCAGCAACTACTTGTTGGGCTGGAGACTTCACAGCAGTTCCAGTGTCTTCTTCATCAGGTGTGAAGACCACTTGCTCTTCACTACCAGAGCTGCTAGTTGAAACCTGAGCTACTGGGGCTATTTTCTTCTTCTTGTGTGGGGTTTATTTCTCAGGAGTAAGCATCTCCTTTGTCAAAACTCTGTCCCATCTTGAGAAGATTCTCATGTCCATTCTTCTCATGTGGTTGATTTTACTGCCAGCAGCTTGACTCATAACTTCTGGTATAATACCAGCAAGGTATAGACTTAAGATCCTGCCCAAGTTGGGCTTCTTTAAGCTTTCCTTAATCTTCTCAAAGATCACTACAGACCAGTCAGTTTTCAGGCTGAAGATTATCCTGGTCATGAGATTGAACATATGGGTAGATACCCTGTCATGCCCTCCAGGCTAACTTAAGATTACCTTGCCAACAATTTCAGAAAGAAATTTACCCTGGTTGTTCATCCCCTTTCTATTAAAGACTGATCCAATTTTCAATTTTGAATCCAGTCCACACCAAGTTAAAGCTTCTCTGGTCTTAGAAGCAGTAACCTCATCCTCTTCTTTTGTCCTTGGCAGGTTTAGGACTTTTCTCAAACTTTTGGGTGATACCTTCACCTTTTCTCCATGAACCCTAGACTTAATCTTGAGTCCAGAGTCGTCTACTTTAGCTCCATTCAGAAATTCTAACACTTCTTTCTTCCAGATCTTTGTGGGCTCAGAAACAAGAAATTCCAACCCCGAGTCTGCAACTAGGGTTATCACATTCTTGATTTCTGGGTCTGCATCACCAAACGCATCGCGCACCAGTTCATAGCCTTCATTGACGTTCTCCTCGAGCTTTGGCGCCATTAGGGTTTGAAGAATTTGAACTGAGAGAAGAGAGGTGTCGACACACAAGTTTGGTCTCGAAACTTTTGAAAGCGTGTCGACAGACAAAGGCAAAATCCTATTTATACCTTTCTAGGTTTGAAGATGAAAAGGCGGGTCAGCTAACTTAAATTGTGTCGACACTGTCGATAAGTGTCGACACTGACTTATAATGTCTCGACACCTATGTGTCGACACAAGTTTAGTCAACATATATATGTGTCGACACTTGTTTATGTGTCGACACCACATAACTCGACATTTAGTCGAGACTTTACTTAGAGAATTCTGAGTAAAGCCTAAGTGTCGACACCACCGTGGATGTGTCGACACCTACTTGTCATGTGTCGACACTAATTCTCTGAAGTGTCGACACCAACTTTCTAGATATGTCGACACCTTTTCACTGAAGTATCGACACCACTTTTCTGTGTCGACACAGATATCTCTGTGTGTTGACACCTTTTTACTTAGCCATTTCTATAAACTTATTCTAAGTTTATCATACCTAGTTCAATTTTAAACCTATTGAACTTAGTTTCTTCTAGTGGCTTAGTATACATATCAGCTAGTTGATTATCTGTTTTAACATATTCTAGTAAAATATCTTCTTTCTCTACATGCTTCCTAAGAAAATGATATTTTATTTCAATATGTTTAGTTCTACTATGGGAAACAGGATTATGTGCAATTGATATAGCACTTGTAGAATCACAAAAGAGTGGAGTTCTACTTACCTGAATTCCATAGTCCTCAAGCTGATGTTGTATCCATAGAAGTTGAGCACAGCAACTTCCTGCAGCCACATATTCTGACTCTGCAGTGGAGATAGTCATACTTGTTTGCTTTTTGCTACTCCAAGAAATCAGTCTTCCACCTAGGAATTGACAGGTTCCAGTTGTGCTTTTTCTGTCTTCTTTGCATCCTGCAAAGTCTGCATCTGAATAACCTGTTAGTTCAAAATCCCCATTCCTAGGGTACCAGAGGCCTAGATAAGGAGTGCCCTTTAGATATCTCAATATCCTTTTGACTGCTGTCAAATGAGACTCTTTAGGACATGCTTGATACCTTGCACAGACACATGTAGCATACATGATATCTGGTCTACTTGCAGTCAAATATAATAGGGAGCCAACTATCCTTCTATACAAAGACTCATCTATAGGTTTCCCTGCATCATCCTTGCTAAGAGACATACTTGACCCCATAGGAGTCTTCATGGTACTGGATGAATCCATACCATACTTCCTTATGAGTTCTAGGGTGAACTTAGACTGGCATATGGATAAACCATTCTCAGTCTGTCTTACTTGGAGACCCAAGAAGAACTTAAGCTCTCCCATACTACTCATCTCAAATTGTCCTTGCATTAGTTTTGCAAACTTTTTGCAAAGACTACTTTCAGTAGACCCAAATATTATGTCATCTACATATATTTGGACTAGTATTACTTTGCCTCTGGATTCCCTAAGGAATAGAGTCTTGTCTATTTTCCCCCTTGTGAACTTATTCTCAATGAGGAAACTAGACAGGGTTTCATACCAAGCTCTAGGGGCTTGTTTTAACCCATATAATGCTTTCCTAAGTCTATAGACATGATTAGGTTGAGTTGAATCAACAAAACCTGATGGTTGTTCCACATAGACTTCCTCTTTTAGATTACCATTCAAAAATGCTGACTTGACATCCATTTGGTAAACTTTAAATCCTTGAAAGGTT
Source organism: Platanthera guangdongensis (assembly GCA_039583875.1). Lineage (NCBI taxonomy): Eukaryota > Viridiplantae > Streptophyta > Magnoliopsida > Asparagales > Orchidaceae > Platanthera > Platanthera guangdongensis. The sequence goes on from CM077166.1 coordinate 154,079,643, forward strand.
GCATAGGCCAGGAACATCCTTATGGCTTCCAGTCTGGCTACTGGAGCAAAGGTTTGATCAAAGTCAATATCTTCTTCCTGCCTATATCCTTTAGCAACCAATCTTGCTTTGTTCTTAATGATGACTCCATGTTCATCCATCTTGTTCCTAAAGATCCACTTGGTTCCAATTATGTTGTGGTCTTTTGGTTTAGGAACAAGCTCCCAGACCTTGCATCTCTTGAACTGATTTAGCTCTTCTTGCATTGCCTCAATCCAATGAGGGTCTAGGATGGCTTCTTCAAACTTCTTTGGTTCAACTTGGGATAGGAAACTGGAGAAGAGCACTGCATTCAGATTTCTTCTCCTTGTTTGTACCCCTTGTCTTGGATCACCAATGATTTGTTCTGCTGGATGATCTCTAAGATGCCTATTGGCTGGAGGCATCCCGACTTCAGGTTGAACTTCTTTAGTTTCTTCATCTTACTGTACTCCTTGAACTTCTTCTTCATTAGGTACATGTAGTACTCCCCCTGGACAACAGCCACTGTCTTCTACTTGCTGTCTTGCAGTAGGTTCTTCTTCTATAGTGAGCTTGTCCATCTTCTTTGTTATACCTGTGGGGCTGCATACACTACTAGACAACTTATTGTTAATAAGCCTAGTTTCATCAAATACTACATGTACAGATTCTTCTACAACTTGTGTAGACAAGTTGTAGACTCTATAAGCCTTACTATTGTTGTTGTACCCAACAAAAATTCCCTCTTGGGACTTGGCAGCAAACTTAGTCAAGTAAGACTTTCCATTGTTAAGTATAAAGCACTTACAACCAAAGATCCTGAAGTAGGATAGGTTTGGTTTCCTGCCTTTCACAACCTCATAGAGGGTCTTGTTGTGGCTTTTAGTAATGGTAGCCCTATTAATAACATTGCATGCAGTATTGACTGCTTCAGCCCAAAAATATTCTGGTAGTGATGTATCACTTAATAGGATCCTACCAGCCTCAATCAAGGTTCTATTCTTCCTCTCAGCAATGTCATTTTGCTGAGGTGTCCTTGGTGAAGAAAACTCTTAAAATATCCCAAATTCTTCACATAGTTTTGTCATACTATCAAACTGAAATTCAGTGTCATGGTCACTTCTTATTTTGACCACTGTACTATCTAGTTCATTCTGAATTTGTTTGACAAAGCTATAGAAGACACTAGGAGTTTCAGATTTCTGTCTAAGGAAGAACACCCAAGAAAACCTTGAGTAGTCATCTACAACTACAAAGATATAGACCTTCCTACCTAGGCTGTGAACTGGCATTGGACCAAAAAGATCCATATGCAAGAGGTATAAACACCTCACAGCATCTTTGTTTTCAATGCTTCTAAAGGTGGATCTAGTCTGCTTGTCGTTTTGACAAGCTGAACAAATACCATCTTTAATACACTTAACTTGAGGACCATTCCTCACTAGCTCTTTACTAAAGAGTTTGCCAATTGTCTTGTAGTTTAGATGGGCTAGCCTCTTGTGTCATTTGACATAATGAGAGACTGTCTCATCAGCTCCAAGATACACTGGAGAACCATTGTTCTCAACCATAATGTCTAAGCAATAGACATTCCTTTTTCTATAACCAGTCAAAATGATCTCTTGATCATTTGACCTCCTGATATGACAACCATCTTTCACAAATGAGATGTCATATCCTACATCACTCAATTGACTTATACTAATAAGGTTATGTTTCAAACCTTTAACATAGGCCACTTGAGTAATTGTAATAAAGGAGTTAGATATGTTACCAAAACCCTTGATGATCCCTTTTTCAGAACCACCAAAGGTGACTTTTGGACCATCCTTGATGGGTGTATAGTCCTTTAGTAAACCCCTTGTTCCAGTCATATGTCTGGAACATCCATTGTCCAAGTACCATATTGGGGCATGGTCACTTGGACTGACCTGCAAAACAGATTAGTGAATCTTAGAACCCAAAGAATTCTTGGGTCCTTGGTACTGGTTAGTTTGCTTCCTAACAAAGCTACCTGCAGGTTTTCCAACAGGCAGTTGGCTACTCACTTTGGCACTAGCATTGTGCCAACAGTCCATTGCAAAGTGTCCTACCTTGCCACAGCACCAACACTCAAACTTATTGTACCTTTGCTTAGGTACAGTCTTGGTTGTTTTATCTACAGCTAACTTGTTGAGAGTTGGGGCTTTGCCCTTGGACTTGGACATGACAGTCCTTGCAGGTTTAGTAAACCCCAGTCCAGCTTTACCTTTGTGATGAACAAATTCATCAATTATGGGTTGAACAGACTTTGGTTTAGAAAACCTAGCAACTAAGTCTTTCTCCTTCTGAAAATTAATCTCCAGACTCTTAATTTGATCATTCTTAAATGATATAGTCCCCATCTGAATCACAGTTATGTGCTTCAGTCTGGCTATCTCATTTAGCTTTTGATCAAACATCTTCTCATAATCAGTTACAGCCATTTTCAGACTTGCAATCTCCTTAGCTTGACTCTTGGCCAAGGATTTGCATTTCTTAAATGCTTGCAACAGAACTTTATATCCATCTATCAACTGATGAATATCCTCTTCAGACTCAGATGCACTCTCATCACTTGATGATGATGAATCTGATTCTGTACTAGCACAAGAAATTGAACTGAAAGAACAATGTTGTACCTTACTAGGTCCTGGCTGCTCCAGGATTTTGTCACTTTCTGTCAATGCCATTAGTACTTGGCACTGACTATCCTCTTGTTCATATATAGAGTTCATAATCTGGATGAACTCTTCTTCTTCCTCAGCAAACAATCCTATATATGCCTCAGCATCTGACTCAGTTTCTGATGAAGAAATATCTGACAGGCTCTTATCCTTTTTGGCAACAAAATACTTTTCCTTCTTGCCCTTGTATTGAGTCTTTTTCTTGTCATTTGACTCCTTCCTTTTCTCTGGACAGTCTGCAACAACATGTCCTTGTCTATTACAGCAATAGCATACTATTTTTGAAAGAGTTGCTTTGCTAGACTTAGTCTTTTTCCTGTCTTTCTTTGAAGACTTTTTATTCTGATAATAGTCTTCTTTACCCTGTGAAGTAGATCGCCTTGTCCTCCACTATTTCTTCTTTAAGAACTTCTGAAAATGTCTTGTGAAGGCAGCAAAGTCCTCATCACTTTCACTGCTTTCAGACTTTCTACATGCTGACTCATCTGACTCAGTTTCAGCTACTTTTGGTGGTGGAGTTGGTGACTTACTTCTGTACTTTCTGGGGGCTTCTATTTTGAAGGCCACTGTCCTTTCTTTATGTTCACTTCTTGTTGATTTCTCCTCTTCTTTCCTCACCATTAACTGCATTTCATAGGACAGCAGTTTTCCAAATAGTGTTGGTGGAGGAATTTTTGCCAACTTTGCCATTTCTCTAATGGCACAGATCTTGGTGTCCCAATCTTTTGTTAGGGACCTTAAAAACTTATCATTGAGCTCATAATTACTGAACTCTCTGCCATAGGACATAAGCTCATTCACAATCCTATAGAACTTTTTATAGCATTCAGTTATGCTATCAGCTTTACCTTGTCTAAAGCTTTCATACTCTTGGTTTAGCAAAGATTTTCTATCTTGCCTCACTTCTTCAGAACCCTCCATGTACACAATAAGAGTATCCCACATTTCCTTGGATGTCTTGCAGTGTATCAGATTCTGAAAGATAGCATCATCTATAGCACTTACAATGATGTTCTGAGCCCTTTTGTCCATTGTGGCTAGAACAATCTCATCCTTTGTCATTTCAGAGAAATCCTTTGGTGTTCTCTGATTTGCATCTAAGACTGAAACCTTCATGGGCACATATGGCCCTTCTTTCACTGTGATATAAATCCTAGGGTCTGAGGCTTCCATAAACAGTCTCACCCTTTCCTTCCAAATACCAAAGATCCATAACAGCTTCATGGATCCCAATTCCTTATGATTCTCAGTGGAACCCATGGTTCTTGAGTTTCTTGATTCTGTAATTTACTTAGACTGAATCTTCCAACAGGATCTACTCAGACAGTTATGTCCCTTTTTGAGTAACCTCGCTTTGATACCACTTGAAAGATATTGTACCTAATCACCTAGAGGGGGGGTGAATAGGTGACTTAAATCTTTTTGACTTTTTAGGCAGAATTCAACTTATAACACAGAATTAAATCTAGTTTATCACAGCACACAATCAGCAATTACAGAATTCCACAAACACACAGTAGACACACAGTTTTATAGTGGTTCCCCAAGGTTTGGGTACATCCACTTTCCCCCTTCGCCTATCTAGCAGTGTACTAGATTCGGCCAAACTCCTCCACTACCTCAAAACCCCAAAACAGGTTCCTACACCTCAGGCCCAAGGCCCTACAACTCAGCTTCTTCTCAAAGCCTACACTCAGCCACCAAGGCCTACACTCAGCCACCAAGGCCTACACTCAGCCACAATAGGCCTACACTCAGAGATTCAAATCTCCTACACTCAGGCACTCAAGCCCTACACTCAGCCTTTATAATTATAGGCTTACAAAGACTCAGATCCCTAAGGATCCTACAAGATAATATGAATACAAAATTGTAATTCAACAACTCAGAGAAAAGAGAGAAGAGTTGTGATTTTCTTGATGAGTTCTTGGAAGAACTCAGCTGAAATCAATCTGACTTGGCTTTCTTCAAAGCTTCTTGAATGTAGAACACAATAAGATTGACATCTTCTGCAGTTGATCCTTGATCTCTGCTACTTAAGATTCAGAATAAATCTGAACCCTTCTTCTCAGCCTGGTTCCAACGGCTGACTTCTTGGATGGAGCTCTCTCTCTCCAACTACTTGGATCTTCACTTGATAGCTAGATCTTCTTTGTATTACTTGATGTGTTGATCTTCTGAACAACCTTTTCAATCATCAGTTTCTGTAGACAGTGTAAGCCTATTTATAGGCCTTCTTCATGGTAACCGGCTGGTCCGGTCCATAACTGATTTCTGATAACTCTGACAGGTGCAGTAGACCGGCTGGAATGGCAGCTGTCAAGTCATCCAGTCAGTTCTTGAAAATTCTATAACTGTCTGCAAGTGTCGAGACTGTCTGTCTTTAAGTGTCGACACTTATAGACCAAGTGTCGACACAAGTTGTCTAAGTGTCGACACTAGCCTACAAGGTGTCGACACAACTCCTTGTGTTGTAGATTTTATATCTCGACACAGCTTCTTCTTTATGTGTCGACACTGATATTGAGTGTCGACATAACACTTTGTTCTTCAACACTTTGTTGACTTCTTGTAAGTGTCGACACATCTCCTTTGTGTCGACACATCTTCATGTGTTGAACTTGTCAGTGTCAACACTGCTTCTTGGTGTCGACACATGTCTTCAGTGTTGATACTTGCTGAGTGTCGACACAGCTCCTTGTGTTGACACATTCTTCTTCTATTGAGACTCTGGCTGAGTGTCAACACATCTCCTTTGTGTCGACACTTGTACTTAGAATATTCTTGAACTTTGCTAAGTGTCGACGCAGCTCCTTGTGTCGACACTTTCTTCAAGTGTTGAGTCTTCAGCTAAGTGTCGACACATTCTTTCTTGTGTCGATACTTTCTTCAAGTGTTGACTCTTTTGCTGAGTGTCGACACATGTCTTCAAGTGTCGACACTTTCTGATGTAGACACAGTTTCTCTGGGTGTCGACACAACTGCTAAGTGTCGACACTGCTTCACTGTACTTTTCTTCACTGAGTGTCGACACTTTCTGTCTGGTGTCGACTCTGCATCCCTAGTGTCGACACAATGACTCCAAGTGTCGACACTGCTTGCCTGGGTGTCGACACAAGTCTTCTTAAGTGTCGACACTTTCCCTCTGAGTGTCGACACATGGACTTAGAAACTTTTTCATCATTTCCTGCAAATACTTAACCTGCACAAGGTAACTCAAAGTACATCAAATACATTTTGATGTATATCATTGGGTTGGGTGAGGCTTCTTCAAATCAGGTACATTTAAACCAATATACCCAACACCAGTCTCGACACTCGACACTCGACACTCGACACTCGACACTCGACACTCGACACTCGTCGAGTGAACATCGTCGACTGAAGATCGTCGACAGATCCACATGGCCTTGGACACGCTCGTGTCCTAGGCCGTGTGCCTTGTCTCGACACACTGTCGAGCGAAAGTGTCGACACCCCGGGCCAAGTGTCGACACGGGCACGACACGCCCTGCGACACGCCCGTGTCGCAGGCCGTATGCCCTAGTCTCGACACATTGTCGAGCGAAAGTGTCGACACCCCGGGCCGAGTGTCGACACGGCTCGACACGCCCTGCGACACGCCCGTATCGCAGGCCATGTGCCCCCTGCCAGAAACCAAAAAAATTCCAGAAACGCAAATCGACCCTCTCCCAAAACTGGGGTGTTACAACTCTCCCCCACTTAACAGAATTTCGTCCCGAAATTACAAAACAAAAGAGTACAAAACTTAGCTTGTACCTGAAATGAAGAGTTCTGGATACTCTTCTAGCATGGCCTGTTCTCGCTCCCAAGAGAACTCCTCTCGATCGCAGTTGTTCCATCGGACTTTCACGAGTTTAACTTCTTTATTCCGCAACTGCCAAGTCTCCGAATCCTCTATAGCAATTAGAAGGACTCGCGTCCTTAAGCCTTCCTCAATCGGCACCGATGCTGGCTCAATCACCACACTAGCCTCCACCAAGGCTGTCCTCAAAACAGAGACATGGAAGACATCATGCAATCCACTCAGCTTCGCGGACAACGCCAACCGATAGGCTGCTTCTCCCACTCGTTCAACAATTTCAAAAGGGCCCAAAAACCTTGGACTCAACTTCTTGAGTCGGCGAATCCGTGAGATGCCTTTGAACGGTTTGATCTTCAAATAGACCCAATCACCTACCGCAAACTCCAACTTCCGGTGACGAGCATTAAAGTATTTTGCTTGTCGGTCTTGCGCCACCTTCATACGCTCTTGAATGGTCCGTACCAACTCACAAGCATCTACTACCAGCTCTTTTCCCAAAATTTTGGTGTCTCCCGCCTCTGCCCAAGACATCGGTGTTCGACACCGTCTCCCATACAAAGCTTCGTATGGCGCCATTTTTATACTTGCTTGAAAACTGTTGTTGTATGCAAATTCCACCATGAAGAGGTGATCCTCCCACTTCTTGCCGAAGTCAAGAACGCACATTCTCAGCATATCCTCCATAGTACGGTTTGTTCTTTCAGTTTGCCCGTCAGTTTGAGGATGGAACGCCGTACTGAACTTTAGCTTCGTGCCCAAACTCTTTTGAACTAGTCTCTAGTCGTTGGACGTAAATCGTCCATCTCGATCGCTGACTATACTCTTTGGAATCTCATGCAGTCGCACAATGTTGCGAACATACAACTCCACCAGCTTCTCCATGCTATCCTCTTTCCGATTTGGGATGAAGTGGGCCACCTTGGTTAAGTGGTCCACAATCACCCAAATAGCATCATTACCCTGCTACGATCTAGGCAAACCATGCACAAAATCCATGGAGATATCATCAAATTTCCATTCAGGGATTGGAAGGGGCTTCAGGAACCCGTCCGGCTTCTGACACTCGGCCTTCACCAAGGCACAAGTTTGGCAACGATTCACATACACAGCTACGTCCCGCTTCAGCCCCGGCCACCAAAAGGATTTCTTCATATCCAAGTACATCTTTGTACTGCCCGGGTGAATGGAGTACTTTGTGAAGTGAGCCTCAAACATCAACTCCTCACGGAGTTTGTCGAAATGCGGTATACAAACCCTTCCGTCCTTCCTCAGAATCCCATCAATCATCTCCCAGGAGCTGCTCTCACCCGTTTGAGCCTCCAACACAAATGGTTGAAACTCCACATCCAACCGAGTCGCTTCCCGAATGCGATCGGTCAAGTCGTTCTGCACTTCAATCCAGTTCAACCGAGCCACGCTGGACTCGCCTCTCGCAACACATTCCAAACCAAGGCACTCCCACTCCCGTACCAATCTCTCATCATGAGCTTCGATCCAATTCCCTTGCCTTGAGTACTTCCTACTCAAAGCATCCGCCACCACATTGGCTTTACCTGGCGTATACTGAATCGTCACCTCGTAGTCTCCAAGAAACTCAACCCACCTACGTTGTCGCATGTTCAAGTCCTTTTGATCCAAGAGATACTTCAGGCTTTTGTGATCCGTGAAGATCTCCACCTTTGCACCATAAACATAATGCCGCCATATTTTCAACGCGAAAATTACCGCCGCCAACTCCAAGTCATGGACGGGGTAATTCCTCTCATGGGGCTTCAGTTGTCTAGACCCAAAAGATATCACCTTGCCATGTTGCACCAACACGCAACCCAAACCGCATCCCGATGCGTCACTGAAAATCTGAAATCCCTCGGTCTCTTGCGGTAGACTTAGGATTGGAGCCATCATCAGTCTCTCCTTCAGTGCCTCAAAAGCCTGGCTGCACTCTTGAGTCCACACAAACTTATGATCTTTACGAGTGAGTGAGGTGAGGGGTAGAGCTATCCGCGAGAAATTCTCCATGAATCTCCTATAATACCCGGCTAGTCCAAGAAAACTTCGGACTTCCGGCACGGTCCTCAAGACTGGCCAATCTTTGATGGCCTCCACTTTTGTTGGATCCACTGCCACCCCATCCCCACTAATCACGTGGCCCAAAAATGCCACCTTCTCTAACCAGAACTCGCACTTGGAGAACTTTGCATAAAACTGATTCTCCCTCAACACTTACAAGACCACTCTCAAGTGGGTCTCATGCTCCACCTCCGATTTGGAATACACTAAGATGTCATCAATGAAGACAACCACAAAAGAATCCAAGTATTCCCGAAATACTCGATTCATAAGATCCATGAACACAGATGGTGCGTTCGTCAGCCCGAACGGCATCATCGTAAACTCAAAGTGCACATACCTTGTACCAAAGGCAGTCTTGGGGATGTCCTCATCCCGAATTCGCAACTAGTAATAGCCTGACTTCAAGTCCAATTTTGAATACACCACTGACCCTACCAATTGGTCGAACAAGTCATCTATCCGAGGAATCGGATACTTATTCTTGACGGTCAATTTATTCAGCTCTCGGTAGTCTATGCATAGCCGCATGCTACCATCTTTCTTCTTTACAAACAACACCGGCGCACTCCATGGTGAAGAACTGGGTCTGACATACCCTTGCTCCAACAATTCCTGTAACTGTACCTTAAGTTCAGCCAACTCCTTTGGTGCCATCCTAAATGGAGGACGTGATACCGGCCTAGCCTCCGGCACTAACTCGATTGAGAAATCGATCTCCCTCCGAGGAGGCGCCCCAGGAAGTTCATCCGGAAACACATCCTTGAACTCTGCCCCTACGGGCACTTCATCAATAGACAGCTGGGAGAGACGAACCTCCAATAATGCTACAAGCGCTACACCACCCTGGTTAACCACCCGCATCAACTACATGACCGAAATCAGGGAACAGGCCACTCCACAAATGCCCTCAAATTTGACCTCCGCCTGCCCTTTGCTCTTTAGGGTCACTACCTTAGATAGGCAATCAATACTGGCGCACTGCTCTGCAAGCCAGTCCATGCCCAAAATGACATCGAACTCAACCAATGGTAAAATCGCTGCTACCAAAACGAAGTCAACTCCGTCTAGCTCCCAACAGATGCGCCCTTTGGCCCCAGTGGTCATGGATGACCCATCGGGCATGCGCACTTTCAACTCTGCGTCCGCCGAGAAATAATCAACTCCTATTCTCCGGATGAAGCTCTCCGCAAGAAAGGAGTGCGATGCTCCTGTATCAAACAATACCCTAGCGGGGTATCCGGAAACTAACACGAAGACTACAGCATAGACATCACACAAAAGTCTAAAAGGATGAAGCACAAAATTTAAACTTAAATTTTCTTCATACCTGTCACCACATCGGTATGGCGGATCGCTTCTTGCTGTCCAAGGTTGTAAGCCCTTGGTTGCATTGGTTGGAACCGAGAAGCGCTCGACTCCGCCATCTTCCCTTTCTCTACAGCACTGGGGTCGGAGCGCACAGTCTGCTCCTGCCTAGCCTCTTGCCCCGCTCCTCCTTGGGGACAAACACGAGCTATGTGCCCCACCTTACCGCAGTTGTAACACGTCGGCGGTCCCCTAGAGTGATAACCTCCAGGCGTCCAATTGCTCTTCTCACCGGATCTGGAAGTGTGAGGCTTCTTCCTCCACCTACTCCCTTCAGACTTTCCATGAGATTGGGAAGACTTCCCTTCCCCTTGCTTGGGAGTAAAACCCTTCCGGCGTTGGGTTCGCTCCAAATCACTTTCCAAAATCCTGGCAGCCTCAACTAGTTCATTGAATCCTGCTCTCTTCATGGAGATGAGGGGTTGTCTCAGGTTCTCCCTCATCCCCTGATAGAAGAGGTTATCCCTTTCTACATCATCTGCCATCGTCGTTCCAGCGTAACGACCCAAACGGGTGAACTCCTGCACATACTCATCTATTGTCTTGTCTCGCTGCATTAAATGCAGAAACTGCCTCTGAAGGGCCAATCGTGTAGAAACTGGAATATACCTCTTTAGGAACGCATCCCCAAACTCCTCCACTTACGGGGTGCGTCCCGGGAACTGGAGGCCGCTATGGCTCACCCACCATAACTTGGCGTCTCCTTCCAACATGAAAGCCGCATACCGAGCTTTCTTTTCCTCTGGCGTCTCTGTCGCCCTTAAAAGCTCTTGAATGCGAACCCACCAGTCCTCCGCATCCGTTGGCGTACCCACTCCCTTGAATGACGGGGAATGGAAACTCAGGAAGTACTTCATGTGTCGGTCTCCATGTCCGACAACCACCCTTTCCGCCAAAGGCTCCACTCGTCTGGCCTCTCCGCCTGGCACGGCTGTCGCCGTGTCCGGTGTAGCAGGGGTTGCTACCTGGGCTGCCGCTACAGCTTGGGCTGCCACCATCGCTTCTGCAAGCATGCGGCAGAAGTCGGCCGGGTTTACACCCATGCCCAAAAGACCTGGAGCAGTAGCACTGCTCGCCGAAAGCTCTTCTCTTGCTCTCGACGTTCCCGCCTCGTTGCTTGCACTCTTCAAGAAACAAGAAATAAGGAATCAGTCTCAAATCTCAAGACTTAAACATAAGGACACTTATGGTCCCGTGTTACTCTTATGTGGATAACTTCTCTACGCATTGACCTTGAATCTAACCTGCCTCTGATATCAAATTGTAACACCTCCCCTGTAGTGAACGTATAATATGGGTCCGGCCGGGGCCCCACAACATACGGATGCCACAGCTTTAGTATTAAAAGTTGATATAGTTACCCACACTCAAAACACTTTGCACAACACAGCGGAAACAAAATAGGACAAGAAGTTATCCACCACAAGAAGAGTAAAACAAATGGCTATATGGCCTTACAACAAGTGTCCAAAATCAAATAATACAACAGTCATGAATGTGCTTAGCACTCCTAGTCTACCTCGGCATGCAAGCCGGACAACACAAGTATCAAACATACAACATCACATAAGTAGAACTACAAAAATAAAGCACTTCATGAGGCTTAGGCCTTTCTGGCCGGCGAGCTAGCTCCTGCATGCGATCCTTGCCCTGTAAAATTTATTAGTAACGTGGGTCAGCAAAGGCTGACCTCAAACTGTGTAACAACACATCTCCTCCCGGCCGCCCCTAACGGACCCCGGGGTACCCCTCCAACCTGCAAGTTAGCACTTCGTATGCAATACTCATAAGCAAGAAAAACAATTACAGGAACAGGCTTGGATGTCACACACATCATACATGTTCTCTACTGGTTGAGCATATAATAAAAGGGCCTACTTATGCAATCATGTATGCAATAACCTGGGTTTCACCCAAGGAACCCTAACTCGTATGCATCTAGCACATCATCACATCATATGGGTACTCATCGATTCCCCATTGGCATAAAGCCGCAAACAAAGGGGGTCACCATTTCCCCCAACGGCTCACAGGCCGCCTCATGGAACTCTTGTCAAGGCCCCACCCGCTCAAGGTCTTAGCCCCGGGCTTGCCTACAAGCTCTGACGTCTCATGTCAGGATTCCAATAAACACAAAACTGACCGATTCTAAGAAGCCTTGTCGGACCCCACCCGCTCATGGCCTCATTGCCCAGGCTTGTCCCCATGCTTGGCATTCTTGTCAGTCTCACAGAAGGGGACTAGTCTCGCCGGGACACTCTCCGCACATGACGTGAACGTCACGGGATAGCCAGCCGACCACGGAGACATAGCCACGCCTTGGCACAACAAAAACCAAGACAAATCCACCCTAGTCCCTCATTTGTACTGCAGTGTTCCCGCGCACCAAGGAAACCATCTCCAACTTATGCGGAGCTAACCTTGTCCACCAAGGAAAACATCTACCGCCACGAGGAGCTAACCTTGTCCAGTTCCAACTACACGTACTCACACGAGAAAAAGGGGGAAAACATCACCCCATCACAAACGGCGTCTTGCCGCAACAGAATCTCTACGAATCCTTAATGTTCGTATGCAACATCACCGAGCCGGACTAACGGTCGCAACTACGGCTTCACCCACCATGTCTAATCCACTAACGGAGCGGATCTCTAATGTAAATCATGTCGGGGACGGACTCAATCAACCCGGAGGTTCCTCTTGAACCTTGGCAAACCAAAACCCCTCTTATTTGAGAGTTAGGTGCCCACAAGCTAGAAAGAAAAGATGCTAAAAACATGCATCCTAAGACCGAGAGGAGAAGTGTCGTTACCTTTCGACTCCTCTTCCTTGCCATGGCGAAATAGCCGGATGAAAACCTTCGCAATGATCTATCCTCCACGGATTTGGACTCGGCTCGTGATTTGGAGCACTGAAACCTCTCCTACAGCCCAAACTCTCCTTCTCCTTTTTCTTGTTCTCACTTCTCTCTAGATCTTTAGTAAGAGAAAGCTTGGAGAAGAATGAGGGTTTTTAACCATATTCTCGGACTTAACTCCTAAATAAATGATCTGAACCATCAGATCCTAAAATCAGGGAAAGAAAGGCCATGATCCGACAGAAAAATAAAAGACCTGGGCCGAACAGGGCCTGGCACACGCCTGTGTCCAGGGCCATATGCCTCATTCGCCGTCTCAAATCGACGTGCCTGGAATAGCACACGGGCATCTGACATGCTTGTGTTCGATCCGACACGCCCGTGTCCCTAATGACACGGTCGTGTGGCCGTCCGTGTGCCTCCATTGACACGGCCCCGAAAACATCCCGGGGGATGACACGGCCTGGGACACGCTCTTGTCCCAAGCCGTGTGCCAAGTCTCGACACTCGTCAACAGCCTTTATGTCGACACCGCAGAAAAATGTCGAGCGAAGATCGTCGACCAAGCGGGACACGCCCTGTGACACGCCCGTGTCACAGGCCGTGTGCCCCAGTCTCGACACTCGACACTCGACACTCGTCGAGTGAACATCATCGACTGAAGATCGTCGACAGACCCACACAGCCTTGGACGCGCCCGTGTCCTAGGTCGTGTGCCTTGTCTCGACACACTATCGAGTGAAAGTGTCGACACCCCTGGCCAAGTGTCGACACGGGCACGACACGCCCTGCGACACGCCCATGTCGCAGGCCGTGTGCCCTAGTCTCGACACATTGTCGAGCGAAAGTGTCGACACCCCGGGCCGAGTGTCGACACGGCTCGACACGCCCTACGACACGCCCGTGTCGCAGGCCATGTGCCCCCTACCAGAAACCAAAAAAATTTCCAGAAACGCAAATCGACCCTCTCCCAAAACTGGGGTGTTACACTCTGGGTTAACTCCAATGGACCCTTAAGGCTCTAGTGGACCCTCTGATAGGTTAGGGATGTTGTGGTGGGGTCATGAAGTTATGGTGAAGCCCTAAGATCAAACCCTAGATTTGGTGATGTGGTTGTGCCATAGGCAGACCAAGGTGATTCTCACATTGGCCTTCTATCTCTTGGCCCTTTTTAGCTTTTTAGGGTTTGTCATGACCTAGTCATGGCCAAAACCACTCTTAGGGGTCTAGTTGGAAATGGGATGTTACAAAGTGAGCTCTAGTTAAGCCCAACTAACCCTACCAGGGTCTTCCTAGACCTAAAATGGGGTCAATGGGGCACTAAAGACCCATGGAGGGCATTTAAAGTGGTTAGGTTGACCAAAGTCAACTTTATCCCTAAATGGGTCAAACTAGCCTACTTAGGATCAATTGGCCAACCCCTAGCCAGGTAGACACCACCCATGCCCTACTAACCCTAAGGTGGGGTCAATGGGTCACCAAGGACCCATTGGGGTCAGCCCTAGTGGCTAATTTGACCAAATTCAATCCTAACCTTAATTTGGGCAAAGTACCCTTCCTAAGGGCATGTGACCTCCAAAGTGCCAAGTTAGCCCTACCCAACCCTACCCAGGCCTTAGGGGGGATCAATGGGTCACCAAGGATCCATTGGGGGCAACCCAAAATATCAAAAAGACCAAAGTCAACCCAAGCCTACTTTGGGTCAACCTAGCCCAAATGGGCTAGCCCAAGCTCAAGCCTCCTCATGTGGCTTCTTTAGGGAATAATGTGCATGGATGGGCTGCAAATAGTCCTCCAGGTTGACCAAGTCAACTTGGTGACTAGGAGAGAGGGTGAGCTCCATTCCATGTTAATGTAGGAGAGAGAAAAGAAGAAAGGGGAGGGAATGAAAGGGGCTCGGCCAAGGGGAGGCCAAAGGCCACTTTTAATGGCTGAATTCAACTCCCCTAGGGAAGGGGAGAAGTTTCCAACCATTTCCCCAGCCACCAAAGGCCTGGTTCATCCCCCTCCTCCATGGCCGAGCCTAGCCATTAATGGCTTTAATGGTCATTGATAATCCAGCCCCTCCTCTCCCCAACTGAGACTTTAAACACCATCAGTGGGTCGAGAGGAGACTTTCCCAATCCTTACCTGAAGAAATCGAGCAGCCCCACTATGCATTTGCAGAAACCGAGCGGCGCCGCTTCAAAAATGGTTTCCCGGCGATCTTCTCGACTTCAGGCCGCTGGCAAGGTCCTCCACCTCTCCTTGCCGCCTCATGGTTAGATCATAGCAATGCTTAGGTTCAAGGTTCGGGCTCAATTAAGCCCGAACCAATTCCTGGTTTTCATGGTTTCGGGCCGAGAAATATTCTTGGTAGAACAGCCAGAATCCGCCCCTCCGGCGGCTGTGTCGCCGCTAGTCGATAGCCACCACCTCGATGGAGGTGTTGGTGGCGGTGGCCGGCCAGGGAAGTGTCGGGATGGGCGACAGCGGCGGTTGGAAGTGGCTCCAGGCTCGGGCTATCTCAGCCATTGGCTGGAGGTAGACGATGAGCCTGGGCCATTGGATCTGCGCCAAGATTCGTGCGCCAGATTTGATGAGAATCATTTAATTCCATTTTTATTTCATTTCTATCACACTATTTACAATAGATGATTTTAATTTTTAAAAATACTTAGGCTCCTATATTGAAACGGTCACCAGCATGAAATTTGTAGCCCTAAGGGTCTACTTTTAGACAAAATTTATTTGAACAAATTTGGACCTATTGTTGGACTAGGGCACCCATTTTGGTGGGACCTATACCTAGGGCTATCCTGAGATTAAAATGGGTGCCCACTCTTCATACCTTGTCCAAATGACCTGAAATTTGGGCAGGGGGTCACCCTTATCTATACCTAGGGCCTATCCAGAAATGGGAATTTTTGGAGATATTCTGTCAATGGTTTTATTTTTTATTTAATAATATTAGTTTAATTTAATTAGGTGGTCTAAATACCTCCAAACCGTCCCAAATTTTGGTGAGTGGTCCCTGGACTCATGATATATCTCTGTATAAATTTTCATCTCATTTGGATGTGTTTTAGATAGGGAATGACCTAACCCTATCTTTACCTTAATGAGGGGTTCTTAAGTAAAAAGTGCACCTTGAGGTTGAGTGGTCAAATCACCACAACAGAAGATGAGATTTTGACCACTGACTTGGCATGACCTTTAACACCCTCATAGGGATTATGGGATGGTCTAGTGTAGTTTTGCCCTAGGATCCAAACTCAAACCCTAAGGAGGGGCTTTTGAGTGTTGTGAAGGGCATGATGTCAAATGCCCTTGTGTGATTTTGCAACTTAGTAGAAATGATGCTAGGGTAGCACAAGTCCTCTGGTATGAATCTTAGAGGATTTCGAGATGGATAGACATCTCAAATCCCTAACCCTAGTTTAGGGCATAACCACCTTTTATGTAGGATAAGCCACCAAAACTTACTAAAAAGGTGTGAAACTTAGGTGGCATGGACTCTAGTTAGATAGGACCTCTGGTGAATTTATTAGAATTTTATGAGAAATGTTACTAGCACCCCCTTTGTTATTCATGATGTGGCCCTAAATGCTATTTTATTTATTATGATCACATTGTACATTATAAACTCATGAAATTTGGGCAGAAGATGTTTTAGGTCAAAATAATTATTCCTGAATTTTGTTATAATTTTTAGTTGAAAACTTTTAGTACTTTCTTCACAAGTTTTAAAAGGTGCAATTATGGTCAATAAATTATTTAGAGCTTTTACTTGTTGCAAAAATTGTGAAATTAGGTCTCTGATAATTTTAGGTCAATAACCACTTGGAGAAATTAATTCATGATTTGTAGATGATTATTTACAGTATATACTTAACAAACCCATAATTTTGGGGATCAGATGTATAATTTATTCAGAGCTTATTTCCTGCTGAAAACTTGGGAGACACTGGATTTTTTAAATATTCATATTAAATTTATCGTAATTTTTGTAGTGCATTTGCTTATCTGAAATGGGTACTTCATGTTCAAACTTGGATTTTTGGATTACTAGAATAAATAAATAAATTATCAGATAAATTAGGAAAATTATGAAATAAAACTATTATTATAGCCCTCCAATAATTATTATATGGGTACTCGGTGATTATTTTATGTACCTCCCATTATACACTTCATATAGCTTAGGTTGGTCTTCATTTAGTAAGATCGCAGAAATTGAGTTGGAATAAGAATTTGGGCACCCGAGTTGGGGTTAGAGATTATGTTGTTTGGATAAGCAATTGGGGGCATCTCTGGAAGATAGGTTGAGTAAAGTGTGGAGTTGGCTAGTGTTAGACGGTGCTCGGAATCGATGAAAGATCGTCTTTCCCGTAGGGAGGAAGTGTCTAATGCACTAGGGTTAGACTCAATACAACAATTAAGGGTTGGGAAATCTGGTAGCAACCAATATAAAATAAGTGTCTTGTGAAAGGGAGCTTTGGGCATAATCCTATCGTAGTTCCTAGTGCCTTCGAGAGCCCTTCACGGGGTATACCTTGGGCAGTCCTGGGCTAACCTAAATAGTAGGTAAAACTGAAATGCAAGAGTAATTAGAAATAATCTAGGGTTGCACTCACACTCCCCGGGGTTGTGGGAGTTAGGTTAAGTCACTCGGGCAGTTGGCTCGGTGGATTTAGTGATGCGCAGGTTGGCCCGGTGAGCTTGGGCTCGGTTGATGTTTGTGATGGACATGTTGGCCCGGCGAGCTTTGGCTCGGTTGTTGTTTGTGTCGGACGGGATGATCCGGGGAGCTTTGTCTTGGTGGTTATACATCAAGATTTCATGTGCATAAATTAAAGGTGGTGGGTCTTCGGTATTGGAAAGTCGATGCACCGACGCCAATACGTTGACTAGGCAAGTATGGTTTAGCACTTGGCCAAGTAAAGTCCGGTGCGCCAGCCGGCAAGATTATGCAGGAGCTCCGCTTAGTGCACCAGCGTTGAGACATACGATAGGTCTGACTGGTAGTGCAATTACCGGTTTATAGGTGGGCGAGGCCCAACCCACCGCTTCCGTTTGCCACTACGGAGGTATCCTGGGAGGTTCGGCTCCAGAAAGGGGGAACTAAATGTCTGTGTACACAGAGTCGAGTGGGTGTGTTGCACTTGCATGTTCACAACATGGCATAATTATATTTCATAGCATAACCATTGATTCAACCCTGACACCTATTGTATAAAGTGGTATGGGACGCTTTATACAATAGGCCCTGCAAAATGACCCCTTAGTTTATAAGTCGTGCGAGCGTGCTTATAAGTTAAGGTTTTTGTTCAGTAAAACATATATCTATGCTTGTTAGAAAACCGACACTCTATAGTATAAATTGGTATGGGACTTTTTATACGATAGGAGCCCTGTGAAAGATCCCTTGGCCTATGTTTTCTTGCATAAGTTAAGGTTACCTTTCTTGTTCAGTTTTTCATGCTTTTATTACTACCTTATATACTATTGGACTGCTAGTTTAGTTCTGCCATCATCTGCGCATTTTTGTTATTCTCCACCTTCATGTTGTCTCCTTTCCTTCTCCCCGCTCAGTGCCTAGGAGCCATGGGGGAAGGTGCGGGGGATGATAGGACTTAGTCTTTTAGACTAATGGTTTTCGAACCACATCATTTTAGGGGACCGTGGAGCCCAGCATGGAGGAGCAGCCCCGGAGGTCGACGCTCTTGGATATGGGGCAGTCTAGTACCGGAGTTCAGACTGCAGGGACTGTGAGTCCCGATCGTTAGTAGTTTGTTTAGTTTTGCTTCCGCGCTGAGTGATATGTAGTGAGGATATTGATGTACCGGGCATAAGCCCAAGATTCCATACTTTTTCTATTATATCTGTGGACACTCCCTTCGTGGAGATTATTTACTATATATATGAGATTTCTATGGACTTGCCTCTTACTATTTTGCTATAGTTGTGATCGATTTGGCCGGCAGGATCGGCGTTTTGTAGTGACGATCTTCCCGGGTGTGAAGGTGTCACCGCAAAGCGGCGGTTCTGGGCCTAAGACCCGGTGTTTTTTTTAAAAAAAAAGGGGGTCTTACAAGTGGTATCAGAGCAAACCTCGATCGAAAAGTAGTAGTCCACAACCCCTGGGTCACCCCCGCGCGAGTTTAGTTTGGGGACAAACTAAGCAGGGGAAGCAGTGGTGTACCCATATGGGGGATCACATGTAAATTGCACACTTTAGTTAGGTTTGAGTTGATTGCTTACTAATATAGTTTGTTTCGAAGCCCCCAGTACAGCCTACGCCATAAGGCAGAGTCCAGCAAACTCCCGATGTTGCACCACCTCCCCCGGTTCCCACTCCGTTCCTACAGTCAGAGATGGGGCAGACTCTGACAGCTATTTTGGAGGCATTTAGGTCTCAACAGGTTCCGGCTCCGCAGCCAAACTCGGGGGCCAACTGGCTAAGTATTTTCCGAGGACTTTATCCTCCATCCTACTTGGGGACAGAGTCGGCCGTTCGGACGGAGGAGTGGCTGGACATTATGTATGAGATGTTGACTGGGATCCGGTGTCCGTGGGAGGAGAGAGTGTCCTTGGTCGTCTCTTGCTTGGAGTCTCATGCCAAGAGGTGGTGGAAGACATCGCTGGACACGACGTTTACTGACAGAGAGGTTGCTGAGATAGCTTGGGGGGAATTCAAGACCGCACTGTTGGAGCATTTTGTTCTGCAGTCGGCCAGAGATGAGTTGGAAGATAGATTTCTACAGTTGAGACATGGTAGCAAGACAGTGGTGGAGTATCATCGGGAGTTCAACCATCTGGCCCAGTTTGCGGATTCTTACCAGTTGGATGAGGCAGGTTACACCAAGAGGTTCTATAAGGGCCTGCGAGAGAATCTGAGGGAGGCTCTACTGTTCGTGTCCGACGGACCTATTCCTCGGATATTGGAGATGGCGAAAAGGATCGAGGCAGATTGGCATACTACCTGAGGCCGGAAGCGGCCAACAGAGGACCAGGGTCGTGGAGTCAGGAATGATCAGCGGCAGGGCCGCGTCACAGATGGGAGAAGAGCAGAAGTCCAGCCTCGACAGGAGGTGAGACAGGAGCAGAGGGAACCAGTAGTGGCGGCCCCTCAGCCACCCCAGATGCGGGAGGTGTAGAGACCCGAGGGTATGGCATATCCCCCGCTAGAATGCTTCAATTGTCATCAGGTGGGGCATATCCGGAGGAACTGCCCCATGAGGGGGGCACCACCACCAGCACCACCGGCTGCCCCGCCAGCTTAGTATTTTGGAGGTCGAGGACGTGGCCAAGGTCGTGGATACCATAGCAGAGGCCACAGGCAGGAGAGGGAGCAAGTATATGCATTGGATCTGACTCAACAACGGAATCCAGGGCAAGTGATCACAGGTACGCCAGTTAATTTAAGTCTTCTTTTTCCTAGATAATTAAAGTTATGGATATAGAACTGATAGACTAGGAAAGAAAACCACAATTAGATTTCGAAGACCTTAAGTTAACCCCCCCTCCCCCCAGGCATAGCCTTCATCAGCGGCAAGCCCGCCTATACACTGTTCGATACAGGTGTTTTGCACTCGTTCGTGTCGGAAGCCTTCGTGGAAGGGCTGGAAGGCGTGGAGCGGTTCACAGACCTGATGATGAGGATATGGATACCTGACGGATCGGAGTTATTCACCACCGCCCGCTGCAACATGGAGGCAGAGATTGGCGGAAAGATATTTGAAGCACCAGCGATGATCATGAAGATGATAGTCTTTGATTTGATCCTGGGAATGACATGGTTGCGCTGGAACCATGCTCAGATTGACTGCATGTCCAAGAGGATTACTGTGAGGCATGGGGGTTCCTTCATCGTCATCGAAGGTATTAGATCTATTCCCCCTCTCTTGTTATCATCCGTGCAGGCCGTCAAGGCCCACTTATAGGGGGAGGAAGTCTATGAAGTGTTGTATGAGATGGCCTAGGCTAAGGGTTCCATCTCGGACATCTTGGTGGTGCGAGATTTTGCCGACGTATTTCCAGAGAAGCTGCTAGGGCTACCCCCGCACCGAGAGCAGGATTTCCGAATATAGCTGGTACTGGGGGGTAAGCCAGCATCTAGAGCCCCTTACCGGATGGCCCCGAAGGAGCTGACAGAGTTTCGGAGCCAGCTGCAGGAGTTAGTGGAGGTCGGATTTGTCCGGCCAAGCTCTTCACCATGGGGAGCCCCGGTGTTATTCGTCAAGAAGAAGGATGGGAAACTCAGATTGTGCATCGACTACCGGGCACTGAACCGACTGACAGTCTGGAATACCTATCCACTGCCAAGGATAGATGAGCTGTTTGACCAGCTGGAGGGCGCGTATTTCTTTTCAAAACTGGATTTGAGGTCGGGCTACTACCAGCTGCGGATCCAGGAGGAGGACATACAGAAGACTGCCTTCACTAGCAGATATGGGCTGTTCGAGTTTACCGTGATGCCCTGCGGGCTCACGAATGCACCGTCAGCGTTCATGAGCCTCATGAATCGGGTGTTTGAGGCATACCTGGATGTGTTTGTCATCGTATTTATTGATGACATCCTCATCTACTCAAGGACAGAGGATCAGCACTCATGACATCTGATGCTGACCCTGGAGAGACTACGGGAGCACAAGCTTTATGCGAAGTTCAGCAAATGCCAGTTATGGCTAAACGAGGTGGATTTCCTAGGCCATATCATCAGTGGTGCTGGGTTGGCAGTGGACCCGGCCAAGATTCAGGCAGTTCGGGATTGGCCGCAGCTGAAGTCGGCCTCATATGTGCGGAGTTTTCTAGGACTTGCTGGTTACTACCGGAAGTTCGTGGAGGGATTTTCTCATATTGCCCTGCCACTCACATCCCTAACGAGGAAAGATGTGCCCTTTGTCTGGACCCCACAGTGCGAGCTGGCCTTCCAGGAGCTAAAGGGTCGACTCACCTCGGCTCCTATACTAGCCCTTCCTTCGGGAAAGGAAGGATTCCAGGTCTACACCGACACTTCCTACCAGGGCATGGGTGCGGTGCTGATGCAGAATGGTCACGTGATATCATAAGCTTCTCGGCAGCTGAAGAAGCATTAGTAGGACTACCCAGTTCATTACTTAGAAATGGGGGCGGTCATATTTGCTCTAAAAGTCTCCCGACACTATCTGTACGGTGTCCACTGTGACATTTACTCCGATCATAAGAACTTGAGGTATGTGGACACGCAGAAGGAGATGAATATCAGGCAGAGGCAATGGGTGGAGTTTCTAGCAGATTACCAGTACGAGATGCACTACCATCCAGGGAAGGCAAATATGGTGGTCGATGAGCTGAGACGGAAGGCCACAAACCCTGGAGCACGAACACAGTTGATGTCCTTGGAGTTGGTCCAGATGTTCGGAAAGATGCAGATATCCTTCGTGTCCGAGGATCACCCTGAGCTGTACCGGGAGTACCTGTCATCGTTGGTTTCTCCAAATGACATTCGAGACCGAGTCATAGATTGGCAGAGGCAGGATGCCCAGTTAGAGCTGATATTCTGGGCCTTTGAAGTAGGCACAGCTGGAGATTACTCGCTGAGGGATGTCCTAGTGTGTTTCAGGGGACGAATTTACATACCAGAGGGAGGCCAGGTCCGGGTAGATATCATGACGGAGGCTCACTACAGCCGATATTCAGTACACCCGGGAGTTACGAAGATGACTGCGGATCTAAAGAAGACCATGTACTGGCCAGGCATGAAGAAGGATATCACCTACTTCATGACCCATTGCGAGGCATGCCAGTTGGTGAAGGCAGAGTGCAGAAGCCCCGCAGGATTATTGCAGCCACTCCCAGTGCCGGAGTGGAAATTCGATGATGTCATGATGGACTTCATACATGGGCTTCCCCGATTACGGATGGGAAACGATTCGATCTGGGTGATCGTCGACCGGCTGACGAAGATAGCCAGATTTATTCTGATCAGGAAGGATGACTCGGTTGGTGTGCTGGTTCGAAAGTTCGTGGAACAGTTAATCCGTTATCATGGTGTACCCAGGTCGATTGTATCGGATCGGGATGGACGATTTACGTCCAGGGAGTGGAGATCAGTGCAGACGTACTTGGGCACTCGGCTGACATTCAGTACAGCATTTCATCCCCAGACTAATGGGCAGACGGAATGCACCAATCGAACCTTGGAAGATCTGTTGCGACTTTGCATATTGGATCGTGGTGAGCCCTGGGAGAAGTTGTTGCCACTGATCGAGTTCTCATATAATAACAGCTACCAGTCCAGCATAAGGATGGCTCCTTATAAGGCCATGTACAGACGAAGGTGTAGGACTCCGCTGTCATGGATATAGGACGAGGATTCGAAGGCTTTGGGTTCAGAGTTTGTTGAGGACACCGAGGCTCAGGTGAGATTGATACGGGATAGGATGCTAGAGGCACAGAGCCGACAGGCTAAGTATTACGACGCTCGACATCGCTAGGTGGAGTTCCAGGTGGGGGACCAGGTGTTCTTGAAAATCCGACCAATGCATGGGGTTTCACGGGTGCGTAGTCGGAAGAAGAAGCTCAGCCTAAGATATATAGGGCCTTATAGGATCCGGGAGCGGATCGGTCCCTTGGCATACAGGCTGGAGCTGCCACCGGAGCTGGCAAGACTGCACAATATGTTGTATGTATCCTCTCTCAGGAGGGCTCTACTACGCCCAGAGCAGCAGATTACGGCCACGGATGGGCCAGTAGCAACTGATCAGTCAGTTCACCTGGAACCGGTCCGGATCGATGATAAGAGGGTACGAGTCTTGCGCCGCAAGAAGGTTCCATTGGTCAAGGTCCTATGGAGGAATCATGGGCGATAGGAGTACAGATGGGAGCCTCAGGACTTGATACAACGAAGGTACCCGGAGCTTTTCAGTCAGGTATTACACACAATCTCTCGGGATGTTACAATTTTCCTTTCATATTTGAAACCCCGTAGGCCTAGCTAGAATTTCGAGGATGAAATTTTATATATATATATTGGGATTTGTAACATCCCTCAAACAACTAGACCCCTAGGAGTGGTTTTGTCATGACTAGCCCAAGAAGGCCAAGTAAACCTGGGGATGTAGGTGAGACCACTATGGTCTGCATATAGTAGGTTTATGAACCCTAGTTTAAGATGATCATGGGGCTTCACCAAGACTTCAAGACCGCACCATGGCCTCATCAATCTATTGTAAGCTTCATCTGAACCCTAAGGGTCCATTGGAGTCAACCCAGGGAGGCCAAGTTGACCTAGGACCACTA
This sequence comes from Platanthera guangdongensis, assembly GCA_039583875.1. Lineage (NCBI taxonomy): Eukaryota > Viridiplantae > Streptophyta > Magnoliopsida > Asparagales > Orchidaceae > Platanthera > Platanthera guangdongensis. Next base: position 154,103,734 of record CM077166.1, read on the forward strand.
TAGACCTAAATTGGGCAAGGTGTCCTAATTAAGGGCAGTGTGCCCTAGTTAAGCCCAACTAACCCTACCAGGGTCTTCCTAGACCTAAAATGCGGTCAATGGGGCACTAAGGACCCATGGAGGACAGTCAAAGTAGTTAGATTGACCAAAGTCAACTCTATCCCTAAATGGGTCAAACTAGCCTACTTAGGGTCAATTGGCCAACCCGTAGCCAGTGGACACCACCCATGCCCTACTAACCCTAAGGTGGGGTAAATGGGTCACCAAGGACCCATTGGGGTCATCCCTAGTGGCTAATTTGACCAAAGTCAACCCTAACCTTAATTTGGGCAAAGTACCCTTCCTAAGGGCAGGTGACCTCCAAAGTGCCAAGTCAGGCCTACCCAACCCTACCTAGGCCTTAGGGGGGATCAATGGATCACCAAGGATCCATTGGGGCAACCCAAAAGGTCAAAAAGACCAAAGTCAACCCAAGCCTACTTTGGGTCAACCTAGCCCAAATGGGCTAGCCCAAGCTCAAGCCTCCTCATGTGGCTTCTTTAGGGAATAATGTGCATGGATGGGCTGCAAATAGTCCTCCAGGTTGACCAAGTCAACTTGGTGACTATGAGAGAGGGTGAGCTCCATTCCATGTTAATGGAGGAGAGAGAAAAGAAGAAAGGGGAGGGAATGAAGGGGGCTCGGCCAAGGAGAGGCCAAAGGCCACTTTTAATGGTTGAATTCAACTCCCCTAGGGAAGGGGAGAAGTTTCCAGCCATTTCCCCGGCCACCAAAGTCATGGTCCTGCCCCCTCCTCCATGGTCAAGCCTAGCCATTAATGGCTTTAATGGTCATTGATAATCCAGCCTCTCATCTCCCCAATAGAGGCTTTAAACACCATTACTGGGTTGAGAGGAGACTTTCCCAATCCTTACCTGAAGAAATCAAGCACCCCCACTGTGCAGTTGCAGAAACCGAGCGCGCCGCCTTCAAAAATGGTTTCCCGGCGATCTTCTCGACTTCAGGCCGTCGGCAAGGTCCTCCTCCTCTCCTTGTCTTATGGTTAGATCATAGCAATGCTTAGGTTCAAGGTTCGGGCTCAATTTAGCCCGAACCAATTCCTGGTTTTCATGGTTTCGGGCCGAGAAATATTCTTTTTAGAACCGCCGGAATCCGCCCCTCCAGAGGCTGTGTCGCCGCCAGTCGATAGCCACCACCTCGATGGAGGTGTTGGTGGCGGTGGCCGGCCGGGGAAGTGCCGGGATGGGCGGCAACGGCAGTTGGAAGTGGCTCTAGGCTCGGGCTATTTCATCCATTAGCTGGAGGTAGACGATGAGCCCGGGCCATTGGATCTGCGCCAAGATTCGTGCGTCAGATTTGTTGAGAATCATTTAATTCCATTTTTATTTCATTTCTGTCACACTATTTGCAGTAGATGGTTTTAATTTTTAAAATACATAGGCTCATCTACTGAAAAGGTCCACAACATACAATTTGTAGCCCTAAGGGTCTACTTTAATTCAAAATTGATTTGAACCAATTTGGACCTATGGTTGGACTAGAACACCCATTTTGGTAACTAGGCTATCCTGAGATTAAAATGGGTGCCCACTCTTCATCCCTTGTCCAAATGACCTGAAATTTGGGCAGTGGGTCACCCTTAGCTATACCTAGGGCCTGTCCAAAAATGTGAATTTGTGGAGATATTTTGTATATGGTTTTATTTTTTATTTAATAATATTAGGGTAATTTAATTTGGTGGTCTAATGACCTCCAATCCCTCCCAAATTTTGGTGAGTGGTACCCGGCATCATAATATGTCTTTGTATAAATTTTCACCTCATTTGGATGTGTTTTGGATAGGGAATGACCTAACCCTAACTTTACCTTAATGAGGGGTTCTTAAGTAAAAAGTGCACCTTGAGGTTGAGTGGTCAAATCACCTCAACAGAGGCTAAGATTTTGACCACTGACTTGGCATGACCTTTAACACCCTCATAGGGATTATGGGATGGTCTAGGGTAGTTGTGCCCTAGGATCCAAACTCAAACCCTAAGGAGGGGCTTTTGAGTGTTGTGAAGGGCATGGTGTCAAATGCCCTTGTGTGATCATGCAACTTGGTAGAAATGATGTTAGGGTATCCCAAGTCCTCTGGTATGAATCTTGGAGGATTTGTAGGTGGATAGACATCTAAAATCCCTAACCCTAGTTTAGGGCATAACCACCCCAAAACTTACTAAAAAGGTGTGAAACTTAGGTGGCATGGACTCTATGTTAGATAGGACCTCTGGTGAATTTATTGGAATTTTATGAGAAATGTTACTAGCACCCCCTTTGCTATTCATGATGTGGCCCTAAATGGTATTTTATTTATTATGATCACACTGTATATTATAGACTCATGAAATTTGGGCAAAAGATGTTTTAGGTCAAAATGATTATTCCTGAATTTTGTTATAATTTTTAGTTGAAAAAGTTTAGTACTTTCTTCACAAGTTTTAAAAGGTGCAATTATGGTCAATAAATTATCTAGAGATTTGTACTTGTTGAAAAAATTGTGAAATTAGGTCTCTGATAATTTTAGGTCAATAACCACTTGTAGAAATTAATTCATGATTTGTAGATGATTATTTGCAGTATATACTTAACAAACCCATAATTTTGGGGATCGGATCTATAATTTATTCAGAGCTTATTTCCTGCTGAAAAATTGGGAGACACTGGATTTTATGTTAAATAGTCATATTGAATTTATCATAACTTTTGTAGAGCATTTGCTTGTATGAAATGGGTATTCATGTTCAAAATTGGATTTTTGGATTACTAGAATAAATAAATAAATTATCAGATAAATTAGGAAAATTATGAATTTCTGAATTTAGGCTAAAAATGTCATTATAGCCCTCTAACAATTACTATAGGGGTACTGGGTGATTATTTTGTGTACCTCTCATTATACACTTCATATAGCGTAGGTTGATCTGCATTTAGTAAAATCGCAGAAATTGAGTTGGAATAAGAATTTGGGCACCCGAGATGGCGTTAGAGATTATGTTGTTTGGATAAGCAATTGGGGGCATCTCTAGAAGATGGGTTGAGTAAAGTGTGGAGTTTTCTAGTGTTAGACGGTGCTCGGGATCGACAAAAGATCGTCTTTCCCGTAGGAAGGAAGTGTCTAATGCACTAGGGTTAGACTCAATACAACAATTAAGGGTTGGGAAATCTGGTAGCAACCAATATAAAATAAGTGTCTTGCGAAAGGGAGCTTTGGGCATAATCCCATCGTAGTTCCTAGTGCCTTCGAGAGCCCTTCAATAGGTATACCTTGGGCAGTCCTGGGCTAACCTAAATAGTAGGTAAAACTGAAATGCAAGAGTAATTAGAAATAATCTAGAGTTGCACTCACACTCCCCGGGGTTGTGGGAGTTAGGTTAGGTCACTCGGGCAGTAAGCTCGGTGGATTTGGTGATGGGCAGGTTGGCCTGGCGAGCTTGGGCTCGGTTGATGTTTGTGATGGATAGGTTGGCCCGGCGAGCTTTGGCTCGGTTGTTGTTTGTGTCGGACGGGATGGTTCGGGGAGCTTTGGCTCGGTGGTTATACATCTAGGTTGCATGTGCATAAAGTAAAGGCGGTGGGTCTTCGGTATTGGAGAGTCAATGCACCGACGCCAATACGTTTACTTGGCAAGTGTGGTTTAGCACTTGGCCAAGTAAAGTCCGGTGCGCCAGCCGGCAAGAGTACGCAGGAGCTCCGCTTAGTGCACCAACATTGAGGCGTATGATAGGTCTGACTGGTAGTGCAATTACCGGTTTAGAGGTGGACGGGGCCCAACCCACCGCTTCCGTTTGCCACTACGGAGGTATCCTGGGAGGTTCGGCTCCAGAAAGGGGGGAACTAAAGGTTTGTGTACACAGAGTCGAGTGGGTGTGTTGCACTTGCATGTTCACATCATGACATAATTGTATTTCATAGCATAACCATTGCATTCAACCCTGACACCTATTGTATAAAGTGGTATGAGACGCTTTATACAATAGACCCTGCAAAATGACCCCTTAGTTTATAAGTCGTGTGAGCGTGCATATAAGTTAAGGTTTTTGTTCAGTAAAACATATATATATGCTTGTTAGAAAACCGACACTCTATCGTATAAATTGGTATGAGACTTTTTATACGATATGAGCCCTGCGAAAGATCCCTTGGCCTATGTGTTCTCGCATAAGTTAAGGTTACCTTTCTTGGTCAGTTGTTCATGCTTTTATTACTGCATTATATACTATTGGACTGCTAGTTTAGTTCCGCCGGCATCTGCTCATTTTTGTTATTCTCCACTTTCATGTCCTCTCCTTTCCTTCTCCCCACTCGGTGCCTAGGAGCCATGGGGGAAGGGGCGAGGGATGATAGGAATTAGTCTTTTAGACTAACGGTTTTCGAACCACATCATTTTAGGGGACCGTGGAGCCCAGCATGGAGGAGAAGCCTCGGAGGTCGACGCGCTTGGAGATGGGGCAGTCTAGTACCGGAGTTCAGACTGCAGGGACTGTGAGTCCCGATCGTTAGTAGTTTGTTTAGTTTTGCTTCCGCGCTGAGTGATATGTAGTGAGGATATTGATGTACCGGGCATAAGCCCAAGATTCCGTACTTTTTCTATTATATCTGTGGACACTCCATTCGTGGAGATTATTTACTATATATATATATGATTTCTGTGGTCTTACATCTTACTATTTTGCTACAGTTGTGATCGATTTGGCCGGCAGGATTGGCGTTTTGTAGTGACGATCTTCCCGGGTGCGAAGGTGTCACCGCAAAGCGGCAGTTCTGGGCCTAAGACTCCGGTGTTTTTTTTTAAAAAAGGGGGTCTTACAAGCCACCCCATATTTATAGAGTTTAACAAACATCCATCAAAGACGAGTAACTCAGATACTTGGCCAAGCAGCTCGCCGAATAAGAGTTGGATGTTTCTTTCCAAGTTCCTACGTCGCTCGAAAAGAGCGGGGATTGTGTACAACCCGTATTCGTCGAGGGTGGACCCCTCCAGAGCTAGGTCAGCAAAAGTCACAGTCAGCAAGTCAAGACAGTGGTTACAGTCAACGTGTCAGGCAACAGAAGGCCTGAGCGAGTATGATGAGCTCCCCACGCATACTCGTCGTGTAGGCGACTATGCCCATTACTCGCCCAACCTGACGAACTCCTCCGAGAAGTCACTTAGTCGCCGAGGGGTGGACTATAAATAAGACCCCCTCTCCCCTTGGATTTTCCTATAAATAGGACACACGAGGTACGAGGAGAGACACTTGGAAATCTTGTCAAGATCTCGCGAACTCTTCTTCTTGGACGCCAGCTGATCCTTTGAATTCCTTTTTCAGAGAGATCGGGTTGTGACCTAGCGACTATCCCCTTTGATCGTCGCGACTTAGTTACCAGCTAGTCTCGATCGTACCATGCTCTGCCATTTTTGGTTGTGGAGGTGTTGCTTCTTTCAAGCTTCCGGGTACGTGGTGAGACCTTCCTGCCGCAACGCCTGGGACTCTGTTTGTTGTTCGACGACTCTCGTGGCTTAGCGGGCTAGCCATCGAGGCCAACCTGAAAGATATTGTACCTAATCACCTAGAGGGGGGGTGAATAGGTGACTTAAATCTTTTTGACTTTTTAGGCAGAATTCAACTTATAACACAGAATTAAATCTACTTTATCACAGCACAAATCAGCAATCACATAATTCCACAAGCACACAGTAGACACACAGTTTTATAGTGGTTCCCCAAGGTTTGGGTACATCCACTTTCCCCCTTCGCCTATCTAGCAGTGTACTAGATTCGGCCAAACTCCTCCACTAGCTCAGAACCCCAAAACAGGTTCCTATACCTCAGGCCCAAGGCCCTACAACTCAGCTTCTTCTCAAAGCCTACACTCAGCCACCAAGGCCTACACTCAGCCACCAAGGCCTACACTCAGCCACAATAGGCCTACACTCAGAGATTCAAATCTCCTACACTCAGGCACTCAAGCCCTACACTCAGCCTTTATAATTATAGGCTTACAAAGACTCAGATCCCTAAGGATCCTACAAGATAATATGAATACAAAAATTGTAACTCAACAACTCAGAGAAAAGAGAGAAGAGTTGTGAGTTTCTTGGTGAGTTCTTGGAAGAACTCAGCTGAAATCAATCTGACTTGGCTTTCTTCAAAGCTTCTTGAATATAGAACACAATAAGATTGACCTCTTCTGCAGTTGATCCTTGATCTCTGCTACTTAAGATTCAGAATAAATTTGAACCCTTCTTCTCAGCCTGGTTCCAACGGCTGACTTCTTGGATGGAGCTCTCTCGCTCTCCAACTACTTGGATCTTCACTTTATAGCTAGATCTTCTTTGTATTACTTGATGTGTTGATCTTCTAATCCATCTTCTTCTGTAGACAGTATAAGCCTATTTATAAGCCTTCTTCATAGTAACCGGCTGGTCCGGTTCATAACTGATTTCTGACAACTCTGACAGGTGCAGAAGACCGGCTGGAATGGCAGCTATCAAGTCGTCCAGTCAGTTCTTGAAAATTCTATAACTGTCTGTAAGTGTCGAGACTGTCTGTCTTTAAGTGTCGACACTTATAGGCCAAGTGTCGACACAAGTTGTCTAAGTGTCGACACTAGCCTACAAGGTGTCGACACAACTCCTTGTGTCGTAGATTTTATATCTCGACACTGCTTCTTCTTCATGTGTCGACACTGATAATGTGTGTCGACACAAATACTTGTACTTCAGTATATTGCTGAATTCTTGTAAGTGTCGACACATCTCCTTTGTGTAGACACATCTTCATGTGTTGAACTTGTCAGTATCGACACTGCTTCTTGGTGTCGACACATGTCTTCAGTGTTGATACTTGCTGAGTGTCGACACTGCTCCTTGTGTCGACACATCTTCTTCTGTTGAGACTCTGGCTGAGTGTCGACACATCTCCTTTGTGTCGACACTTGTACTTAGAATATTCTTGAACTTTGCTAAGTGTCGACACAGCTCCTTGTGTCGACACTTTCTTCAAGTGTTGAGTCTTCAACACATTCTTTCTTGTGTCTTTCTTATATTCTTCAAGTGCTGAGTGTCGACACATTCTTTCTTGTGTCGACACTTTCTTCAAGTGTTGACTCTTCTGCTGAGTGTCGACACATTGCTCTGGGTGTCGATACTTATACTTAGACTCTGCTGACTTTTGCTGAGTGTCGACACAGCCTCCAAGTGTCGACACTTTCTGATGTAGACACAGTTTCACTGGGTGTCGACACAACTGCTAAGTGTCGACACTGCTTCACTGTACTTTTCTTCACTGAGTCTCGACACAGCTCCTTGTGTCGACACTTTCTGTCTGGTGTCGACTCTGCATCCCTGGTGTCGACACAATGACTCCAAGTGTCGACACTGCTTGCCTGGGTATCGACACAAGTCTTCTTAAGTGTCGACACTTTCCCTCTGGGTGTCGACACATGGACTTAGAAACTTTTCCATCTTTCCTGCAAATACTTAACCAGCACAAGTAAACTCAAAACACATCAAATACATTTTGATGTATATCATTGAGTAGGGTGAGGCTTCTTCAAATCAGGTACATTTAAACCAATGTACCCAACAATCTCCCCCTATTTGGAGAAGTCATAACTCTTAGTCAATGATATACACCATTCATAATAAAATTACAAAATGATGTAAGGCAGGATTATATATAGCAGGGCAAACATAAACATGTATCAATCAAACATGTATACATAGACATCATCACAGAACAAATATGAAATAGATTTAACATATAACACATTGTTCTAATATCTGTAATATTCATTTTCAAAAGTTTACAAAGTGTTTAACAATCAAAATATTACAACTGTAAACTCAAGAAAAATCAATTCTATTTTTGTTCAGCCTCCTTGATCACTATCCCTTTTCCAGATTGTACTTTGGCTTGAACAGGAGCTTCAGCAACTTCAGTGTCAGCAGGCTTCTTGCCTTTCAGATCCTTTTTCTTTTGCTCTTCAGCTTTAATCTTTTGCCTTTCAAAATAATGATATGGCTTGGGAAAGTACTTGCTAGGCTCCTGGGCAGTAGGAGGTAGCTTTCCCGTCTTGGCCTTTCTTCTATATTGGACTATGGCTTCTTGCCTTGTCTCATGTTTTCTCCATTCCAATTCAGAAAACCATTTATTTCTATCTTGAATGTTATCTTTTGCAGCTTTCCATGCAGTTAATATAATGTTTCTTGAAGTGGGGCTCCACTGCTCAAAGTCTGGTCTTTGTTCAGCTTGCTCCCTGAACCTCTTCTTAGACAATCTAGTTTCTTCTTCTTTCTGCATAGCTTCTTGCATAGCTTCAGAGACTGGCTGAACCACCTTTTCTATGATAACATTTTTCTTATCCTTAGGTGGGCTATACATTGTCTGGATATCAGCATGTATCATATCAAAATCTGGAGGAGGGTAGATGACTTGAGCCACTTCAGGTTGCTCCCCTCCTAGATATGCAGGGTTAATTCCAGATTCTGCCACATTATCATCATCACACAGAGGAGGATATCCAAGAGTAGCTCTGATATAATTAGAAATCCATTTAGCATGATCAGAGCTGGCTTTGACCAATACTCTCTCCCCCTTTATGACTTCTCTAACCATATGATCCCTCAGATCATCCTTTTGAAATCTGATTTGGGCATCCAAATAGTTGACTCCATCTTTAAAGTAAGGTTTCAACCTTTGGAGTTTGTCAGTTATGATCTTCTGAGAGTCTTGTATGGCAGTCTTAACAGCAGTTATTTCTTCTTGGAAGGCTTTGTCAAAGTCTGTCATAGCAGTAGCAATAGAAGTTGTCAGGCCAGCAGCAATGTTCTTCATCTCTGTGACAATAGCATTATGAGATTCTGTCAAATTGTCATTCATTCTGATTTGGTTCTCTAGAACATACCCCTGCTTCAGTGCTATGTCATCTACTTGAGCCTTGATTTTCTCTTGATGAGAAGCTAAGTAGACTACTGCATTCCCTCCCTTGTGGAAGCAGTCAGTCATCTCTTTCTTATTAAGATTCATTTCAAATCTAATAGACTTTATTTCTTGGGCGAAATCAAATTGGAGGGATTTATGACCCTCATCCACATATGTCTCTAAAGCTTTCTTGTGCTCATCAAGCTTGATTTGCAGAGCAACCATTAGAGCACTGTAATCTACAGTTGGAGTTGGCTGTAGTGCTGGCTGTAGTGCTATGGTTTGCAATGCCTTTATATAACTCTGGCTCGTTCTTTTGAATACTTGAAACTTCTTTTTCTTAGCCCTGGTAGCCTCCTCATCTTCAGAAGCTGAGGTGCTATCTATGTCTACCCTCTCCTTAGGTAGCTCCTCAACAGCTGGTTGTTTCTCAGGCTCTTGCCTTGCAGGTTCTTCAAGAATTACCACTTGATCCCCATCAACTGGAGCATTCTCCCCCTCAGCAGCAGTGTCTTTGTCAAAATCAGTTTGATCCAGGTTAAGGAACAGATCTTCCATTGTATATTCTTGTGGAGAATGGGCTGGAGAAACTCCTAGCTCATCTACCACTGGATCAGATACAACTTGAACTTCAATAGATGTGTCTTCCATGACAACATCTGGGAGTTGGCTATCCAGCTGAGTTTGCTGATTAACATTACTTAATGGATCAGATAAAACAGTATCCAATTTAAGGAAATCTAAAGCATTAAGCTCAGTGATTACCTCAAGGATGATGTTTGTAGCTTGCTCACTTTCCAGTGGAGTTGGCTCTTTCACTATTATTGACTCCCCCTGGACTGAATCTTGGTGTAAGGGGCTAGCTTGTGGTATCTCCCCCTGCTTCTCTGCAGCATCTTGTTGAGATGTAGAATTCTCAGCATTTCCTTCTGCATTCTCATCAGGTGTGAAGACAACTTGCTCTTCACTACCAGAGCTGCTAGTTGACTCTTGAGCCACTGGGGTTATTTTCTTCTTCTTCTTCAGTGGAGTTTCCTTCTCAGAAGTTATTTTCTCAGGGGTTGGCGTCTCCTTTGACAAAACCCTGTCCCATCTGGAGAATATCCTCAAGTCCATCTTTCTCATATGGTTGATTTTACTCCCAGCAGCTTGACCCATAACCTCTGGTATGCTACCAGCTAGGTATAAACTTAAGATCCTACCCAAGTTGGGTTTCTTCAGACTTTCTTTGATCTTTTCAAAGACTATAACAGACCAATCTATTTTCAAAGTGAAGATTATCCTTATCATAATACTGAACATATGGGCTGATACCCTATCATGCCCTCCAGGCTTACTTAAGATTACCTTGCCAATAATTTCAGAAAGGAATTTCCCCTGGCTGTTCATACCCTTTCTATTAAACACTGATCCAATTTTCATTTTAGAATCTAGACCACACCATGCCAATGCATCTCTGGTCCTGGAAGCAGTAACCTCTTCTTCTTCCTTAGTTCTTGATAACTAAAGGACTTTCCTCAAACTTTTTGGTGAAACCTTAACCTTTTCACCATGAACCCTAGACTTGATCTTGAGTCCAGAGTCGTCTACTTTAGCTCCATTTAGGAATTCTAAGACTTCTTTCTTTCAGATCTTTGTGGGCTCTGAAACAAGAAATTCTAACCACGAGTCTGCAACTAGGGTTATCACATTCTTGATTTCCAGGTCTGCATCCTCAAATGCGTCGCGCACCAGTTCATAGCCTTCATTGACGTTCTCCTCAAGCTTTGGCGCCATTAGGGTTTGAAGAATTTGAACTGAGAGAATAGAGGTGTCGACACACAAGTTTGGTCTAGAAACTTTTAAAAGCGTGTCGACATACTAAGGCAAAATCCTATTTATACCTTTCTAGGTTTGAAGATGAAAAGGCGGGTCAGCTAACTTAAATTGTGTCGACACTGACTGATAATATCTCGACACACTGTGTCGACACAAGTTTAGTTGACAGATAATATGTGCCGACACTTGTTTATGTGTCGACACCACTTAACTCGACACATAGTTGAGTCTTTACTTAGAGAATTCTGAGTAATCACTAAGTGTCGACACCATCTTGGATGTGTCGACATCTACTTGTCATGTGTCGACACTAATTTTCTGAAGTGTCGACACCAACTTCCTAGATGTGTCGACACCTTTTCACTGAAGTGTCGACACCAATTTTCTGTGTCGACACAGATATCTCTGTGTGTCGACACCTTTTTACTTAGCCATTTCTATAAACTTATTCTAAGTTTATCATACCTAGTTCAATTTTAAACCTATTGAACTTAGTTTCTTCTAGGGGCTTAGTATACATATCAGCTAGTTGACTATCTGTTCTAACATATTCCAGTAAAATATCTTCTTTCTCTACATGCTCCCTAAGAAAATGATATTTTATTTCAATATGTTTAGTTCTACTATGGGAAACAGGATTATGTGCAATTGATATAGCACTTGTAGAATCACAAAAGAGTGTAGTTCTACTTACCTGAAATCCATAATCCTCAAGCTGAGGTTGTATCCATAGAAGTTGAGCACAGCAACTTCCTACAGCCACATATTCTGATTCTGCAGTGGAGATAGCCACACTTGTTTGCTTTTTGCTACTCCAAGAAATCAGTCTTCCACCTAGGAATTGACCGGTTCCAGTTGTTCTTTTTCTGTCTTCTTTGCATCCTGCAAAGTCTGCATCTGAATAACCTGTTAGTTCAAAATCCCCATTCCTAGGGTACCAAAGGCCTAGATAAGGAGTGCCCTTTAGATATCTCAATATCCTTTTGACTGCTGTCAAATGAGACTCCTTAGGGCATGCTTGATACCTTGCACAGACACATGTATCATACATGATATCTGGTCTACTTGCAGTCAAATATAATAGGGAGTCAACTATCCCTCTATACAAAGACTCATCTACAGGTTTCCCTGCATCATCCTTGCTAAGAGACATACTTGACCCCATAGGAGTCTTCATGGTACTGGATGAATCCATACCATACTTCCTTATGAGTTCTAGGGTGAACTTAGACTGGCATATGGATAAACCATTCTCAGTCTGTCTTACTTGGAGACCCAAGAAGAACTTAAGCTCTCACATAAGACTCATCTCAAATTGTCCTTGCATTAGTTTTGCAAACTTTTTGCAAAGACTACTTTCAGTAGACCCAAATATTATGTCATCTACATATATTTGGACTAGTATTACTTTGCCTCTGGATTCCCTAAGGAATAGAGTCTTGTCTATTTTCCCCCTTATGAACTTATTCTCAATGAGGAAACTAGACAGGGTTTCATACCAAGCCCTAGGGGCTTGCTTTAACCCATATAATGCTTTCCTAAGTCTATAGACATGATTAGGTAGAGTTGAATCAACAAAACCTGATGGCTGTTACACATAGACTTACTCTTTAAGATTACCATTCAAAACTGCTGACTTAATATCCATTTGGTAAACTTTAAATCCTTGAAAAGTTGCATAGGCCAGGAACATCCTTATGGCTTCCAGTCTGGCTACTGGAGCAAAGGTTTGATCAAAGTCAATACCTTCTTCCTGCCTATATCCTTTAGCAACCAATCTTGCTTTGTTCTTAATGATGACTCCATGTTCATCCATCTTGTTCCTAAAGATCCACTTGGTCCCAATTATGTTGTGGTCTTTTGGTTTAGGAACAAGCTCCCAGACCTTGCATCTCTTGAACTGATTCAGCTCTTCTTGCATTACCTCAATCCAATGAGGGTCTAGGATGGCTTCTTCAAACTTCTTTGGTTCAACTTGGGATAGGAAACTGGAGAAGAGCACTGCATTCAGATTTCTGCTCCTTGTTTGTACCCCTTATCTTGGATCACCAATGATTTGTTCTGCTGGATGATCTCTAAGATGCATATTGGCTGGAGGCATCCTAACTTCAGGTTGAACTTCTTCAGTTTCTTCATCTTGCTGTACTCCTTGAACTTCTTCTTCATTAGGTACATGTAGTACTCCCTCTGGACAACAGCCACTGTCTTCTACTTGCTGTCTTGCAGTAGGTTCTTCTTCTATAGTGAGCTTGTCCATCTTCTTTATTATACCTGTGGGGTTGCATACACTACTAGACAACTCATTGTTAATAAGTCTAGTTTCATCAAATACTACATGTATAGATTCTTCTATAACTTGTGTAGACAAGTTGTAGACTCTATAAGCCTTACTATTGTTGCTGTACCCAACAAAAATTCCCTCTTGTGACTTGGCAGCAAACTTAGTCAAGTAAGACTTTCCATTGTTAAGTATAAAGCACTTACAACCAAAGATCCCAAAGTAAGATAGGTTTGGTTTTCTGCCTTTCACAACCTCATAGGGGGTCTTGTTGTGGCTTTTAGTAATGGTAGCCCTATTAATAACATGGCATGCAGTATTGACTGCTTCAGCCCAGAAATAAACTGGTAGTGATGTATCACTTAATAGTGTCCTACCAGCCTCAATCAAGGTTCTATTCTTCCTATCAGTAATGTCATTTTGCTGAGGTGTCCTTGGTGAAGAAAACTCTTGAAATATCCCAAATTCTTCACATAGTTTTGTCATACTATCAGACTGAAATTCAGTGTCATGGTCACGTCTTATTTTGACCACTGTACTATCTAGTTCATTCTGAATTTGTTTGACAAAGCTATAGAAGACACTAGGTGTTTCAGATTTCTGTCTAAGGAAGAACACCCAGTAAAACCTTGAGTAGTCATCTACAACTACAAAGGTATAGACCTTCCTACCTAGGTTGTGAACTAGCATTGGACCAAAGAGATCCATATGCAAGAGGTATAAACACCTCACAGCATCTTTGTTTTCAATGCTTCTAAAGGTGGATCTAGTCTGCTTGCCCTTTTGACAAGCTGAGCAAATACCATCTTTAATACACTTAACTTGAGGACCATTCCTCACTAGCTCTTTACTAAAGAGTTTGCCAATTGTCTTGTAGTTGAGATGGGCTAGTCTCTTGTGCCATTTGACACAATGAGAGACTGTCTCATCAGCTACAAGACACACTGGAGAACCATGGTTCTCAACCATAATGTCTAAGCAATAGACATTCCTTTTTCTATAACCAGTCAAAATGATATCTTGATCATTTGACCTCCTGATATGACAACCATCTTTCACAAATGAGATGTCATATCCTACATCACTCAATTGACTTATACTAATAAGGTTATGTTTCAAACCTTTAACATATGCCACTTGAGTAATTGTAATAAAGGAGTTAGATATGTTACCAAAACCCTTGATGATCCCTTTTTCAGAACCACCAAAGGTGACTTTTGGACCATCCTTAATGGGTGTGTAGTTCTTTAGTAAACCCCTTGTTCCAGTCATATGTCTGGAACATCCACTTTCCAAGTACCATATTGGGGCATGGTCACTTGGACTTACCTGCAAAACAGATTAGTGAACCTTAGAACCCAAAGAATTCTTGGGTCCTTGGTACTGGTTAGTTTGCTTCCTAACAAAGCTACCTGTAGGTTTTCCAACAGGCAGTTTGCTACTCACTTTGGCACTAGCATTGTGCCAACAGTCCATTGCAAAGTGGCCTACCTTGGCACAGCACCAACACTCAAACTTATTGTACCTTTGCTTAGGTGCAGTCTTAGCTGTTTTTTCTACAGCTGACTTGTTGAGAGTTGGGGCTTTGCCCTTGGACTTGGACTGAACAGTCCTTGCAGGTTTAGTAAAACCCAGTCCAGCTTTACCTTTGTGATGAACAAATTCATCAATTAATGGTAGAACTGACTTATGTTTAGAAAACCTAGCAACTAAATCTCTCTTCTTTTGAAGAATAATCTCCAGACTCTTGATTTGATCATTCTTATATATTATAGTCCCCATCTGAATCACAGTTATGTGCTTCAGTCTGGCTATCTCATTAAGTTTTTGATCAAACATCTTCTCATAATCAGTTGCAGCCATTTTGAGACTTGCAATCTCCTTAGCTTGACTCTTGGCCAAGGATTTGCATTTCTTAAATGCTTGCAACAGAACTTTATATTCATCTATCAATTGATGAATATCCTTTTTAGACTCAGATGCACTCTCATCACTTGATGATGATGAATCTGATTCTGTACTAGCACAAGAAATTGAACTTAAAGAACAATGTTGTACCTTACTAGGTCCTGGCTGCTCCAGGATTTTGTCACTTTCTGTCAATGTCATTAGCCCTTGGCACTGAATGTCCTCTTGTTCATATATAGAGTTCATGATCTGAATGAACTCTTCTTCTTCTTCCTCAGCAAACAGTCCTATATATGCCTCAGCATCTGACTCAGTTTCTGATGAAGAAATGTCTGACAGGCTCTTGTCCTTTTTGGCAACAAAAGACTTTTCCTTCTTGCTCTTGTATTGAGTCTTTTTCTTGCCATTAGACTCCTTTCTTTTCTCTGGACAGTCTGCAACAACATGTCCTTATCTATTACAGCAATAGCATACAATTTTTGAAAGAGTTGCTTTGCTAGACTTAGTCTTTTTCCTGTCTTTCTTTGAAGACTTTTTATTCTGATAAAAGTCTTCTTTACCCTGTGAAGTAGATGGCCTTGTCCTCCACTGTTTCTTCTTTAAGAACTTCTGAAAGTGTCTTGTGAAGGCAGCAAAGTCCTCATCACTTTCACTGCTTTTAGACTTTCTACTTGCTGACTCATCTGACTCAGTTTCAGTTACTTTTGGTGGTGGAGTTGGTGACTTACTTCTGTACTTTCTGGGGGCTTCTGTTTTGAAGGCCACTGTCCTTTCTTTATGTTCATTTCTTGTAGAGTTCTCCTCTTCTTTCCTCACCATTAACTGCATTTCATAGGACAGCAGTTTGTCAAACAGTGTTGGTGGAGGAATTTCTGCCAACTTTGTCATTTCCCTAATGGCACAGATCTTGGTGTCCCAATCTTTTGTTAGGGACCTTAGAAACTTATCATTGAGCTCATAATTACTGAACTCTCTGACATAGGACATTAGCTCATTCACTATCCTATAGAACTTCATATAGCATTCAGTTATGCTATCAGCTTTACCTTGTCTAAAGCTTTCATACACTTATTTTAGCAAAGATTTTCTATCTTGCCTCACTTCTTCAGAACCCTCCATGTACACAATAAGAGTATCCCACATTTCCTTGGATGTCTTTCAGTGTATCAGATTCTGAAAGGTAGCATCATCTATAGCACTCACAATGATGTTTTGATCCCTTTTGTCCATTGTGGCTAGAACAATCTCATCCTTTGTCATTTCAGAGAATTCCTTTGGTGTTCTCTGATTTGCATCTAAGACTGACACCTTCATGGGCACATATGGCCCTTCTTTCACTGTGATATAAATCCTAGGGTCTGAGGCTTCCATAAACAGTCTCACCCTTTCCTTCCAAATGCCAAAGATTTTCTTTCTGCAAATGGGTAGCTTCATGGATCCCAATTCCTTATGATTCTCAGTGGAACCCATGGTTCTTGATTTTCTTGATTCTGTAATTTGACTTAGACTGAATCTGCCAACAGGATCTACTCAGACAGTTATGTCCCTTTTTGAGTAACCTGCCTCTGATACCACTTGAAAGATATTGTACCTAATCACCTAGACGGGGGGGGGGGTGAATAGGTGACTTAAATCTTTTTGACTTTTTAGGCAGAATTCAACTTATAACACAGAATTAAATCTACTTTATCACAGTATAAATCAGCAATCACAGAATTCCACAAGCACACAGTAGACACACAGTTTTATAGTGGTTCCCCAAGGTTTGGGTACATCCACTTTCCCCCTTCACCTATCTAGCAGTGTACTAGATTCGGCCAAACTCCTCCACTATCTCAGAACCCCAAAACAGGTTCCTACACCTCAGGCCCAAGGCCCTACAACTCAGCTTCTTCTCAAAGCCTACACTCAGCCACCAAGGCCTACACTCAGCCACCAAGGCCTACACTCAGCCACAATAGACCTACACTCAGAGATTCAAATCTCCTACACTCGGGCACTCAAGCCCTACACTCAACCTTTATAATTACAGGCTTCAAAGACTTAGATCACTAAGGATCTTACAAGATAATATGAATACAAAAATTGTAACTCAACAACTCAGAGAAAAGAGAGAAGAGTTGTGAGTTTCTTGGTGAGTTCTTGGAAGAACTCAGCTGAAATCAATCTGACTTGGTTTTCTTCAAAGCTTCTTGAATGTAGAACACAATAAGATTGACCTCTTCTGCAGTTGATCCTTGATCTCTGCTACTTAAGATTCAGAATAAATCTGAACCCTTCTTCTCAGCCTGGTTCCAACGGCTGACTTCTTGGATGGAGCTCTCCCTCTCCAACTACTTGGATCTTCACTTTATAGCTAGATCTTCTTTGTATTACTTGATGTGTTGATCTTCTAATCCATCTTCTTCTGTAGACAGTATAAGCCTGTTTATAGGCCTTCTTCATAGTAACCGGCTGGTCCGGTTCATAACTGATTTCTGACAACTCTGACAGGTGCAGAAGACCGGCTGGAATGGCAGCTGTCAAGTCATCCAGTCAGTTCTTGAAAATTCTGTAACTGTCTGTAAGTGTCGAGACTGTCTGACTTTAAGTGTCGACACTTATAGGCCAAGTGTCGACATAAGTTGTCTAAGTGTCGACACTAGCCTACAAGGTGTCGACACAACTCCTTGTGTTGTAGATTTTATATCTCGACACTGCTTCTTCTTCATGTGTCGACACTGATAATGTGTGTCGACACAAATACTTGTACTTCAGTATATTACTGAATTCTTGTAAGTGTCGACACATCTCCTTTGTGTCGACACATCTTCATGTGTTGAACTTATCAGTGTCGACACTGCTTCTTGGTGTCGACACATGTCTTCAGTGTTGATACTTGCTGAGTATTGACACTGCTCCTTGTATCGACACATCTTCTTCTGTTGAGACTCTGGCTGAGTGTCGACACATCTCCTTTGTGTCGACACTTGTACTTATAATATTCTTGAACTTTGCTAAGTGTCGACACAGCTCCTTGTGTCGACACTTTCTTCAAGTGTTGAGTCTTCAGCTGAGTGTCGACACATTCTTTCTTGTGTCGACACTTTCTTTAAGTGTTGACTCTTCTACTGAGTGTCGACACATTGCTCTGGGTGTCGACACTTATACTTAGACTCTGCTGACTTTTGCTGAGTGTCGACACAGCCTCCAAGTGTCGACACTTTCTGATGTAGACACAGTTTCACTGGGTGTCGACACAACTGCTAAGTGTCGACACTGCTTCACTGCACTTTTCTTCACTGAGTGTCGACACAGCTCCTTGTGTTGACACTTTCTGTCTGGTGTCGACTCTGCATCCCTGGTGTCGACACAATGACTCCAAGTGTCGACACTGCTTGCCTGGGTGTCCACAAAAGTCTTCTTAAGTGTCGACACTTTCCCTCTGGGTGTCGACACATGCACTTAGAAACTTTTCCATCTTTCCTGCAAATACTTAACCTGCACAAGTAAACTCAAAACACATCAAATACATTTTGATGTATATCATTGAGTAGGGTGAGGCTTCTTCAAATCAGGTACATTTAAACCAATGTACCCAACACAACCGTTGAGCGGTAACCTTTGGCTACCTTGATCTGATTTTTGGAGTAGAGAATTTTCCCGTGTTCAACAAGAACAACATAAGGAGTTGTACAATGATACCTTTGGAATGGTTAGAAGAGTTGAATTGTTGAGTTCACTAGATTGTCAAATGATTCCGGCGTCGATGGAAAAGTGAATGCTTATGCCGGACATGGGTTTAGTAATTGCATCTTGCTATAACGTGCAACTTGTGCATGTCTCATTCGAGCAATCATTTACTTTCCTACCGCTACATTTAGTTCCCAATGAGGCTCGAAAGATATTTGCATTGGTTTTATAAATGGAAACCATTACATATAATTGAAATTGAGTGGAGGATGACCACTATTGTCAGTATTTTCTGTTTGGGTAAGATTTCATACAGTGGTTGTCGAACAATAAAAATTAAAAGTGTGCGAGATATGATAAGTTTTTTAGGATTTGATCAATCTAAAAGCTCCTTATTAATAAATATTATTTACAATACTAGTTAATTTGATTGTGCAGAAGAAATTTATTTTGGCACGTGTCGATGTAATCACCACAAAAGTGTGAATTTGGACTATTCTGTGTTTGTAAAAATATTGGACTTTTATATTATATTTTGGTCAATTAAGTAGTTGGAAAATAGTGAACTTTATTTTTTTTGCTTAAATTGAGGCTTCATTTGTTTTAGCGGTGACGAGTCGATCTGGAGGGTGGAAACAGAGAGTTCGAACCGGAGGGGGAGGTGGCTGCTCCAAACGGAGCTTTTTGGGGGCGTTTCTCAAGGCGGGCGGGTGCAAACGGAGCAAACGTCACCGGAGGTTCATTTGTTTACCCTCCTTCCGGCGGCATTTGCCCAAAACGGAGCTGCAAAACGCCCAAATAAATAGAGCCTAAATGTGATTATATGACTTTAAAAAACAGTGCTTCCAATATCCAATGAGCTATTATTATCGCTTTGTTGAGCTGTTGTAATATTTAAACTATCAATATCCAAAGCCAAACTGCCATGTAAACACCCTAAAACTAACAACTATTAAGATAGTTGTTAAATCCTTTATTATTCCTCTCGTCGGCTTTATTATAAATACATGCATTTTTGAATGGGTTTTGCTCGTGCTTGGTGCTTTTCGGGAGGGGGGGATGATGACTACTTTTAGTCATCGTTTTTGGTATAGTTTATAAGCCTAAATTCCTAAGTTTTGTTATAATTTTGTTTATTTTATGTCTGTTTTATTTTATTTCTCGTTTAATGTCTTTTATGTTATGATATTATAATTTCTAACTTTATTATGTGTTTTGTTCTTATTATTTTTTGTTTTATATTTTATGTTATGTTTAGTTTAGTTTTAATGTTTAATATATTTGTTGTTTATTTTTATGTTTTGTTAACTGTCTTATTTAATGTCTTATTATTGTTATGTTTAGTCTTATTAATATATATATTATATTATGTAATGTTTAGTTTTATTTGTATTAACTAATGTTTTGTTTTTATGTTCATGTGAAGCCCACTTCTTCACCATGGAGCAGCCCGACCACTTATGGTGCAGCACACATCATGATGCAGCCCCCTACATGCTACCTGAGCCCTCAAGTCATGTGCAACTCTTCACCATGGAGCAGCCCGACCACTTATGGTGCAGCCCACATCATGATGCAGCACCCCTACATGCTACCCGAGCCCTCAAGTCATGGTGCAACCCTTGTACATGGAGCAGCCCTTCTACATGATGCAGCCCATGGCCGACCTTCCCCAACATGGAGCAGTCCGGTACCACATGAAGCAGCCTTTGGAGCAGCCCTCTTCCACCAAAACAGCCCACATTTGCAAGAAAAGCCCCTACCCAAAGCCCACTACAAAACAGCTCATTTACCCATGCATGGCCGGCCACCACATGCCCTCTCTCCCCCTCCTCATTAATTTCCATATGAATGCACCTTACCACTATACATGGTCGGCCACTCTATTTTCTCCCCTCTTTATTTCTTATTCATTCCCTTTCTCTATTTTATATTTTCTAATTCATTCCCTTAAACATCATACATTGCATTTAGCCTACCCTCTCTCTCCCTCATCATTTATTGCATTCATGCATTCTCCAACCTCATGGCCGACCACCCTTCATGTCCCCTTCATTTCCTATCATCTAGAAGCTTCTCCATCTCCTATAAAAGCCACCCCATCCCTCAAGCCAAAAAGGAATTTTTGGGAAGTGAAGTTTTAAGTTAAATTTGAGTGTTGAGTTGGAGAGTGGAGAGTGCTTGTGAGTTGTTATTGTTAGTTTCATTATTGTATTAGATTTTTCATTATTGCAAGTTTTCGTCATAATATAGTCTTGTCTTTTTAATATTTCGTGTACTCTTCTTTTTTTGCAAGTAATGAAAATATTCCTCTTTTATCTTGTTTTGTCTTCCCTTGCAATTATGTGTAGCTAATTTCTCTTAGCCTTAGATCGTGAGGATCCATAAAATGAGATGAGCGTTTCTTTTATTTCATAGTTTTAAGTTTGCTTAATTTTACTCGATCCTTCTTTGATTTTTATTTTGTCGACTCCGTATTTCCGGTATACGGTAGTAGGCTTTGGATCTCATATTTGAGTAGCCGAGAGGCTTGTGAATGTGAAAGATCACTCAAAGAAGTAAGGAGTTGAACGTAACCCTAGAGATAGGATGACGTAAATCTTCCGGATTGGAGTCAAATCCAATAGTGCGGGTCACCTCGATAATGCGACTTTAGGCCCTTTTGATTTGTAAAGAGATTTCGATCAAAGCGTCTATAAGTTAGGAGACTTAATGCTCTAGCGAGATTTTATCTTATTTTCGGATCTGTCACGGTCGAGTTTGATTTGCAAGCTTAAAATTATGCTTTTTATCTCCCTCATCTCGTTTTATGGTGAATCTTCGATCGAATGCTAACTTTTTATTATACGTTTTTCGTCTAAAAATTATCTTTAGTTTTTCTCCGAAAAAAAATTTCTCAAAACTCACTTTCTTTCGGTAGGATAATAGTTCAAGCGTGAGTAGCAGTATTTGACAACCCCGTGTTTAAATACGACCTTGATACTACAATTCGACAGGTACACTTGCCTGTTCGGGTTTTAGCCCATCAAGTTTTTGGCGCCGTTGCCGGGGAGGCTTTTTTCGTCAATATTAAGAAAGCGCTTACGCTATTACTTCTGCAAAAATAAAAAAAATATTATTCCCTTTCTCTCTATTTTCTTCCTCAAATTTCTATTTTCGTTCTTTTCTTTTTCTTTCATTCTTTTTTTAGTGCATGACCCGCACGAATCCGTCGCTACTTGTTGACTTGGACCCGGAAATCGAACTCTCCTTTCGGAGAAACTTGTGATTCAGTGGTTCCACTTCTCAAACAGCGGCTGAGGATTCCGACGTTATTGTAACTTCAACTCCGAAATGGGAGATCCTACCCATCGTTTGCCCAGCAAAGGACGATGTCCGATTATGCTCGGCCCAACCTGGAGGGTACAGAAACAACTATTGTTCGACCTGCAATTGCGAACAATAACTTTGAACTTAAGTCTAACATCATACAAATGGTGCAGCAATATGTACAGTTCGACGGATTATAAGATGAAGATCCGAACTTGCATATTGCTAGTTTTCTCGAGATCTGTGACACATTCAAAATAAATGGTGTCTCAGACGATGCTATTAGGCTAAGACTCTTCCCCTTCTCTTTAAGGACAAAAGCCAAGCAGTGGTTGAGTTCTCTTCCAAGAGGATCAATCACTACTTGGAACATTCTAATGGATAAATTTCTTGCAAGATATTCCCCCCCCCCCCCCCCCCGCCAAAACTGCTAAATTAAGAAACGATATAACTTCATATTCTCAAATTGCTTCTGAGACCCTCTATGACACATGAGAGAGGTTCAAAGAGCTTTTGAGACACTGCCCCCATCATGCTCTACCTGTATGGTTACAGGCTCAGACATTTTATAATGGGCTAAATCAAGAGACTAAGCAAATGATAGATGACGCTTCCGCTGGTTCTTTGGACCGCAAAACTCGGAAGCCGCTCTTGAGCTTATAGAGGACATGGAGATGAACACTTTTCAGTGGAACTCGTCTAGGACTCACCCAAATAAACCTGCAGGTATCTACGAAGTGAACTCGGTTTTGCAACTGGCGCTGCAAGTGGAAATGCTGACCAAGAAGATTTCAGAGATGACTGCTTCCTCCGCCGCTAAGGTATATGAAAATGCGAATGCTGCTGCTGCTGCCGAGCAGGTGGATTATCTGGGGAACATACCCAGGCCTGCTCAAAATAATTCTGCCAATAATTTTTCTGCTTTTTCTAATTTTACTGCACCTCCTGGTTTTAATTCTTCTTCGAACTCTTAAATCCTGGATGGCGTAACCATCCTAATTTTTCTTGGAGTAACCCTGCTAATGCTACACGCCCACCACACGATTTTACACCACCACCACCACCACAACAAAACCAAAATCTTCAAAAAAACCCTCTCTTTGAAAGAAATTTTATCTAGATATATAACCTCGAACGATGATACTATTAGAAACTTAACAGGGTCGATGAAAAGTTTAGAAAACCAGGTCGGGCAACTTGCCAAGGTTTTTTCCGGGAGACCACCTAGAACTCTTCCCTCGAACACTGAATCTAACCCAAGGGAGAACACAAATGCAATTTCCCTTCGGAGCGGTAAGGTTATTAACGAGCCCACCACCAGGGAAGAGAACAAAGTGATTGTCCCTCCTGTTGTGGAAACAATTATCCCCACGGAAAATGATAAAA